>CAUYLG010050717.1:0-22587 GCA_963573385.1 Cacajao melanocephalus | reverse complement strand
GTTCTTAGTTTCTTTGCATTGGGTGAGAACAGGTTCTTTTAGCTCAGAGAAGTTTGTTATTACCCATCTTCTGAAGACTGTTTCTGTCAATTCATCAGACTCATTATCCATCCAGCTTTGTTCCTTTGCTGGTGATGAGTTGTGATTCCTTGAAGAAGGAAAGGCATTCTGATTTTGGGTGTTTTCATACTTTTGCACTGGTTTCTTCCCATCTTTGTGGATTTATCTACCTGTGGTCTTTGTAGTTGGTGACTTTCAGATGGGGTCTCTGAGTGGACTTCCTTTTTGCTGATGATGAAGTTATTTCTTTCTGTTTTTTAGTTTTCCTTCTGACAGTCAGGCCCCTCTGCTATAGGACTGCTGGAGATCCACTCCAGACCCTGCTTGCCTGGGGATCACCTGGGTGGCTGTAGAATAGCAAGAGTTGCTGCCAGTTTCTTCTTCTGTTATCTTTGTCCCAGAAGGATACCCACCAGGTGTCAGCCTGAGCTCTCCTTTATGAGGTGACTCTTTGGATATATGGGGGTCAGGGAGCTGCTTGAGGAGACAGTGTTCCCTTATAGGAGCTCAAGTGCTGAGCTGGGAGCTCCGTTGTTTTGTTCAGAGCTGCTGGGCAGGTACATTTAAGTCTGTTGCATTGGAACTCATAACTGCCTTTTTTCCCAGGTGCTCTGTCCTGGGAAGGTGGGGCTTTATTTATAAGTGTCTGACATGCTGATGCCTTTTTTCAGAGCTGCCCTGCCCAGCAAGAGGGTAGCCTAGTCACAGTCTGCCAGCAGAGGCATTGCTGAGCTGCTGTGGTCTCTGCCCAGCTGCTGTGTGAACTTCCTTGCAGTTTTGTTTATAGAGGTATAGTTAGAACTGCCTCAGTAGTGGTGGACTGCCTCAGTAGTGATGGACTGCCTCGGTAATGGCAGACGCCCTTCTCCCAACAGAGCTGGACCATCCTGGGTTCAACTGCACTTGCTGTGAAATTCTTATTCCAGAGCGTTTCAGATTGTTGGTCTTGGTGGGGAGTGGGATCTGCCAAGCCCGATCACCTGGCTCACTGTTTCAGCCCCCTTTTTTTTCAGTTGAATGGGTGACTCTGTCTCCCAGGCATTCCAGGAGCCAGTTGAAACTACTGCCCAGATTTCTGCAAGTTTTTGTGCTGAGACCTGCTGCACCAGCTGAAACAGCCATGCTGGGAACTCATGGCGCTTTTCAGCCCAGGAATCTCCTCATCTGTGGGCAGTAATAACTTGTTTGGAAATACGGTGTTCACTTGACCTCTGCATTGTTCTCAGTGGGAACCGCACTCCAGAGCTGTTCCTATTTGGCCATCTTTTAATTTAGGTTTTCAACAAGCATTATATGTGAGTACATTTAAAGTTAAATGACCTGCCACCACATGCTAATTATTATTTGTGCTAATAAACAACAAAATAGGGTAATAAAGAGGTATTTTAAATTTTATTCAATTTTTCTATACAATATCATTTTTTTGTCACTCTTGGTAAGAAATTAACTGTGCATTTTTTTGGGTGGGGGAGCAGGGAATAAAGCAGGCATAGGCACCAATCCAAATAGATTCTCCTTTCATTTAAACAAACTGATTTGTTTCATTGAATCAATGAATAGCAGTTACTAGGTACTGAGAATAAAGAAAAGATAGCAAATATGGCTCCTGCTTTGAAAGATATTTCCTAATTGTGTAAATAAGAGAAACATGCTGATATATATTCTTTCACTTTCCAGGATATATCAAATATTTTATATATATAAGCCATATATATGTATGTATATATGTATGTATATATATGTATGTATGTATGTGTGTGTGTGTATATATATATATATATATATATATATATGATACTATTTTAAATGCTTCATTATCCATGGCCTTAAGTCCTTCTTTCAGAATTTGTGCAGAAAATGGTAGGCACTCAATAAATGCCTTTTCACAAATGAACTCAAATTTGTTTCATGCATATTGCTATTTTCAAACTGATGTCACACATGGTCTGGGTGAATTTCATCTGCATTGAAATTTGGAGGAAGCTCTTGACAGATGACAGCATGTGGCCCTGCAGGGTGAGAAGAAAAGCCATGCCAGCCTGATGGAGAATTCTGTGACCTTTAGGCTGATCTTGAAAGACAGCAGGAGTGTGTGGCTCACGCAGCCCCCTCAGCACATCTGTGCCAGGGTGGTGGGTCCTAGGATGTACATAGGAGTAGAAAACAATAACTACATTAGCATTCAGATCCATCCACACCAAAACACTGCCTCCTTCAATATCATCTGCAGATGGGAAATCTGGGGATTTTTAGATAATGTCCCTTACATGTGCATCCTCTAAAATGCTGCTCATGAAGTAACTACCTAACCTATTATGCTGTTGTGAGAGGAGGAAAAAAATTAAAATTACTCTCTTTCTTTGTTTGCATGAAAATCTTACCGTGTAGCATATATTTGCATACATTTAGATAAAATGTATCCCTTCTGGCACCAAACAGTGTTGAATCAGTCCCTTCACCTCTCTGAGATTTAGTTTCCTAGTAAGTAGAGAATGAGTAAAAATGTCCACTTTGTTTATCCCTCAGAGTTGCTGAAAAATCAGACAATGAATGTGTGTGAAAGTGAAAAAAATGTGTTATTACTACTATTACCTGTCTCCTCAGCCCATATGTTTGTATATAACTCACATCCATGGATGGAGAAAGGATGAAAGTTTATTCATTAGAGTCACAACATCTCCCAAGAATGGTCTGGGACACTTTGAAAACAGAAAAAAGAGCTGCTCTGTTGGCTTCCTAAAAAAGTTTTCTCACTCTCTCTACATCCACCAAAGCCCAATTCAGTATTTTCCCATCCAACTTAGTGATAAGCATCCCCCACCAAAAAGAGATTATGAGGTGGTGGAAAGACTCCAAAACAACAACAAAAAACAAAACCATCACGCCTGTAATCCCAGCACTTTGGAAAATTGAGGTGGGCGGATCATGAGGTCAAGAGATCGAAACCATCCTGGCCAACATGGTGAAACCCTGTCTCTACTAAAAATACAAAAAAATTCACTGGGCGTGGTGGCATGCACCTGTAGTCCCAGCTACTTGGGAGGCTGAGGCAGGAGAATTGCTTGAACCCAGGAGGCAGAGGTTGCAGTGAGCCAAGGTTGCACCACTGCACTCCAGAGTGGTACCTGGTGATGGAGTGTGACTCTGTCCCAAAAAACAAAAACAAAAACAAACAAAAAAAAGCAAAACCAGCAGGAGTGTAATATTGAATCCACCTTTGTATTAGTCCATACTCATGCTGCTATAAAGATATATTTGAGACTGGGTAATTTTAAAGAAAAGAGATTTAACTGGCTCACAGTTCTACCAGCTGTACAGGAGGCATGGCTGGGGAGACCTCAGGAAACTTACAATCATGGCAGACGGAGAAGAGGAAGGAGGCACGTCCTACTTGGCTTGAGCAGGAGGAATAGAGTGAAGGGGGAGGTGCTACAGACTTTCAAACAACCAGATCTCTTGAGAAGTCGCTGACTGACTATCATGAGAATAGCAAAGAGGAAATCTGCCCTCGTGATCCAGTTTCTTCCCACCAAGTCCCTCCCACAACACTGGGGATTACAATTTAATATGAAATTTGTGTGGGGACACAAAGCCAAACCATATCAATCTTTAATTTGGTGTGTGACCTTATACACAACACTGAATCTTTCTAAGTCTTATTTTTTCTTATTTGTGTAACAATCTTAATATTATTAGTCACTTGTGTAACATAGGATGTGTGAAGCAACACACAGAGGACTTTCAGAAAATAGTTTACTTTGCTCAAAATCTCCAGCCCACACACCTTGAATTTCCTCATTTTGGGAAAGGAGATAACACTTATAGAGTCAGTAATCAAATTAATGAGACAATGTATGTAAACTCCTGCAAGGAACTTGGCATGTGTGATGTAATTCATTTATTCAGGCTTCAGCCTTGTAATGATACCATAGTGAGATGGGGCTGGAGGTGGAAAAATCACGAGTCTGTGACTCAGACAGAGACTTAGGTCATGAGGAAAATAACCTTTGCTGTGTGTAATAGGGTTGAATTGAGGCTGCAGGATCAAGAATTTCTGAGTAAAACTCACATTCTATTTCTCCTTTGTTTTAAAGAAAGAACAAGTGCTAATCGTTAACTTTTTCATGCCTGACTTGCCAGTTGACACAACTGCCTAAAAGGGTCTTGGACTGGCAAGTACAGAAGCTTGTTCTCTGGTGTCAGTAGGCTTGAACCTAGGCTTGCCGTTCATTGCTCTCCTGATCTTTATTTGGCCTGAAAGAGGAACTAGAGTAGATGTGGGAGAGATACAGTGTTTTCTAACTGTTTTTCCTACTTAAAAATTTAGCATAAACTCCCAAGTCCCAATCTAGCAGCAAGTCCTCTTGTCTCTGCCTTCAAAATGTATTGGCTATTCATTTCTTTCCACTTCCACTGCCACCAGCCTAGGTCAAGTCATTTTTTTTTTTTTTTTTGAGACAGTCTTGCTCTGTCACCCAGGCTGGAGTGCAATGGCATGATGTCAGCTCACTGCAATCTCTGCCTCTTGGATTCAAGAAATTCTCCTGCCTCAACTTCCCAAGTAGCTGGGATTACAGGTACCCACCACCCTGCTCAGCTAATTTTTTGTGTTTTTAGTAGAGACGGGGTTTCACCATGTTGGCCAGCCAACTCCTGACCTCAGGTGATCCACCTGCCTTGGGCTCCCAAAGTGCTGGGATTATAGGCATGAGCCACCGTGCCTGGCCCATTCTTATCTTTTAAAGGGACAACTGTGTCAAAAGTATTCTATCTGGTTCTGCTCTTTTTTTGCTGTTCCTCCCTGTAGTAGACATGGTGATTGTGTTGACAGCCTCCAGTCAACTCTGTATTGTGGCAGCTGTGTGATTTGTGTGGGACTGACCCCACCACCATCCCTAGGGAAAACCCTGATGACCTAAAGCCTATCAGGAAAATCCATGTGCTGTTGTTGCAGTACTTGGTTCAGACAACCCAGGACTAACCCAAGCAGCTCCTGATATTTATCTGGCCAAAGATTGGTTCAAGATGGTTCAGCTGTGCAAATCTCAGGGCATTTGTCAAATGGACAAAGGGAGCCAACCTGTTCTTTTCTCCTGGATGTGAAGGAGAAAGCATGATGTGGTATGCAGACTGGTGGCCATTTTGCCCAGCCAGCCTGAGAAGGAAGCCACCAAGTAGGAGGCAAAGGCATTGGAATCTCAGAGAAGTGGAGTAAAATACCCAACTAAACCATCCCTAAATCCCTTTCTTGCTTTGAACTTTCAGTAACATGGACCAATAAATCCCTTCTAAGTCATTTTTGGATTCTTACAATGGTTACTAATGGCTTTATTCTCTATACTATAGATAGAGTGATCTTTTCAAAACATAAATCAGACCATGTTACACCCTTGCTTAAAATTTCCTGCTAAGAATTTAGGATAAAGTATAACTTCCTAATTAAATCGGAGATGATGTTACAGAATGTTAACTTCCCTGACCTCTGTGGCTGCTACCTACCCTTTTTCTCACTACACTTCATATACACCTGAATTATTTCTATGTCTCATATTCACTAGATTTACTCTGATCTCAGATTTGCACTTGCTGTTCCCTCTGACTAGAATGCTGTTCCTTCAGATCTTAAATTTCTGATGTCTTCTTCTCATTCAGGTCTCAACCCAAATGTTGCCTCCTCACATAAGTTTTCCCTAACTACTCAATTTCATTTCCCAGGATAGGCTGGGAAGGGTAGTGGATGGTGGGGAAATGGAGCAAAAATATAGTTAGATGGAATGAATAAGATCTAATATTTGTTAATACAACAGGATGACTGCAGTCAACAATAATTTATTATACATTTAAAAATAACTAAAATAGTATATTTTAATTCTTGTAAAGAAAGGATGCTTGAGGTAATGGATACCCCACCTCTTACCCTGATGTGATTATTACACTATTGTATGCCTGTATCAAAATATATATATATATATAGTACATAGTATATATATATATATTTATATATATAATATACCCACAAAAATTAAAACTTAAAACAAAAATAAATAAATTAGAAACTCCTGAGTTGAAAAAATCTCAAATGTCAGCTGTGGAGATTGAAGGCATACCTCCTGCCTGCCTGTGGTCTGGCAGGGCTGTGTTGAAGTTACAGGCCACTTATTCTGCTCTAGGTAGTTTAGGCAGTTTTACTAGAATAACCCATAATAATAAAATATGTGGTTTTAACTTTAATAAGTTAATTATTTATAGCAGACTATTAACATTAATTACAATGTCAATATTACTAATGACTTTTTTGAGATCTGAACATTTATAATAGAAATTATTCAGACAGAGCAACATGTACATAGAAAACATTATTGCATATAAACCATTGAGCAGTGTTGGCTACATTTGAAAACTCTTTATATATCTAAGAACATAGAGTTATATATTTACAGAACAATGCTTTATAGATACATCACAGCTCCAGGAAAGCACAAGGTCAAAAGCTTGACATTGATACACTTATTTTTTTATATTTTTTCCAGAAAGTGTGTCGAATTTAAGCATCAACATAATAAAAATTATATTTTCAAAGTTTTCCACTCTCCTTAATTAACTAGTAAGGCAGTATTCTTTAATGCCCTAAAAAACAAGTGTATTTTGCACTGCACATTTTTGCATATGGCTTTGATAAATTTCTGCATATTGCCTAATTCTGCATATTGCTTTGTGAGAGAAATTCTTGTATTTCTTTTTAATTCGGTTAGCAGGCATTGATTGCAAAGTATAGAAAATGTATGGCATTGTATTGGTTACGGATGAGTACTTTATCTGGAAACCCTGAGTCCAGGCTGACCTGCAACAATCCTAGCACCACTTATGAATCATTTATAAGCTAGGATGCAAGTAAGGCTGGAGTGAGGTGTGTACTATATCTTAGGTGCTTTTGAGAACCAAGACACATGGAAGGTTATTGCAACTTTTATGAAAAGTTTAATAGGAAATTAACAGCTAACATAGTATTTAGAGGCTGTATAGGATCAATTTAAAATAGCAATTAGCTAGATTGAAAAAACAGAATATTAATTCTAATGATGCAAAATATATTACTGTGATAAACAATGAAGAGATGACACTCTACAGAGTATAATAATTTTATTGAATTTATGCACGAAAGCATGGAAATGCCAGTAATGAAGAGGCCAAAGAGCTGAGGTAGAAGAGATTAATCTAAAATAAATGTACTCCATGTTACTTGGGAAAAATGCTATATTTAATAATTACAAATTAATCTTTGTCCTAATTATAGACTTACATATACATAGCATTGTTCCAGTCATTCCCTATAATGCAGAAATGTCTTTGGAGATTTTGAAATGTATCAAGTATTAATGAACTTAAGCTATTTTAGATTTTCGACTTAAGAATTTTATAAAATTTCATTCTATCAATATAATGCAGTGTTTACATGATGCCAATAACCAGATTAAAATTAAAGTATTAAATTATTGGCTTTAATTACATAATTCAGCAGCTGTCATTGGGCACTGACTTCTGTCCTCAAGGGGCCTACAGTTTGATGACCTTTGAGTTGCATAAATTGGGGCATCCCTGACACTTGCATTCTGGTCTCACTGTATACTTCTGAATTTATTACAACTGCAATAGCGGAATTTGGGTGAGATTTTTATGAAGGGAAAATCTATGTATACCCTGGGAAACAGAACAATGTGAAAATTTCTGAAGGCATTAATTGCCAATGGACAATAGGTGAGTCAGTAGTGAGTGATGTACTTGTGAAGTTGAGGGGGTAATGTGGTGGGCCAGGATTATGAAAATTCTACATTTGGCTACTGCACTGAAGAGGAAAAGGGGAGAATGGGAAGCAAGCAAGCTGGGGATACTAACCCATTCAGCCAGGAGGACGGGTGGAGGCTGTGTTAGCTCAGACTTCTTGAGACTAGGAAGCTCCCTGGAGGCTGAGTGCAGAGGGAAGAACAGGAATGTGATGTAGGGGTCAGAACACACATCGTGTGTCAGGAAGGCCTGGTCTGCCCCAGCAGGAAGGAAGGAACCTCTGATAGAAATTTGCCATATGAAAAGCCTTGATCGATAGATTTCAATATCATTTTTTTCTTTTTCAGAAAAAGAATCATTTCTCCATGTGTCATATTTAAAAGCATTTAGCAAATGTTATTTAAATTTCAAAACACACAATAATGTTCATCTTGCCTACTTACTTGTTTTCTTATTTTGCAAGCTAGTAACCTACTCCATGCAAATGTAAAATACAGAATTCATTACGTGTAAAAAATTCAGTCTAGAGTATAAGCAGATAAGGAAATTAAGCAGGTCCCATTTTAAAGAATTGGACAATTTGGATTTTCTTGTTTATTTTTTCAGTAGTTACCAAAGAAGAGATCCAGTCACCCCTTAGCCAGTGTTTATTGCAAAACTGAATATTTTTTCATATCTTATGATTCCATCAATATAGAAAGAATAAATTAAATAGCATAATGTATAGTTTTTAGTAGAACAATGCATTATAATGTTTTATTTTCTATTCATCTTCAATAGTTTAATCCTAATTAATGTTATGTGTTGGTTAATAAGTTGATTTTCCTTAGAGCTCTAGAGTAAGAGGCAATATCTTTAATAGTACAGTAGATATAACTAAAGAATTTTGATTATGGGTGCTGTTCTGATCTGTATATATAGCACATCCTGTGTGTATCGACTACAGCAGGTAGTTAAGCATCATGAAGAACCAGTGTTCACATAAGGATTGCTTATTCTTGAATATTGTATATCATTATACACATCTGGCACTTTCCAGGACAGACCACATCTATATTTTCTAAGTCCCAGTGCACACTGGAATATTAGAGAAGAGGGGATGCATGGAATGTTTGAATTGTTGGCTAATTCATGATGTAATTAGTTGGCATTGCTTTGAAGCATTAAGCTGTCCGTTGGTTACAGTTGTAGCTAGTGCCATCTGATAGCCTTGGAAAAGACTGTGAGAGCTCTAATTTTTACTTATAGTAGAAGCAGGCATTATAAACCAGAAGGCAAATTATCTTTAAAATAAATAAAAGTGGTATTGGCGAAGGTGAAAGCTGTGATCAAGGCACAAAAATAAAAGATACCTATTTCTAAATTTCTCCTTTGGGTTCAGAAATACTGCTTGAATGAAACATTCTAAAATATTAGGAATGGAAGCAGCATAATTTTCTTGTACTTATCAGAAAAAAGTTAATGTCCTCAGATTGATGTTTATATAAAAATGACTTGAAATCCAATAATAATGGCTACTGGTACTTATTTTCTGTAGTTTTCAAGTCATCCATGGAAAAAATAAATTGTATTATATTTTAAAAATATGAAACCCAAAGAAACTGATAATTATATTAAAAATCCTCTTTTTACTCATAATAAAATTGCCCTAAAAGCAGTGCTTAACAGTAGCAAGAAATTCCACCTTTGGCTAACATGAAGAGGCAAGAACTAAATTTATCCTCACACCTAAAACAACTAGAAAATTGGGCAAAATGTGAAACAATTATTTTTCAAGACTTTAGACATCCGACAATGAAGAAGAGTAATCACAAAAAGACAGGAAATTAATGAGGTATGATTGCATCAGCTTACTACCCCTCTCCAGGGAGTTTCCAGGCCATGGCTCAGGAAGAGGGGACCCAGGTGGAGCCCAGCAGTATCCCTGTGGCGAGGAGATGGAGCTGGGAGTCCAGGCAGGCCAAGGTGGTCAGAGTTTGCAGAGTAGTGGAGAGGAGAGAGCTGCACAGCAGAGCACCCTGGAGAGCTGCAGAGGTTCTCTGAATCTGCATCTGAAGACTGATCAGCACATGCTTGTGAGGAAAACACCAAGGCTGGGGCATGAACCACTGGAAAGAACTACAAGTAATAATCCTTAGAGATTTCACAAGACCTGAAATAATCCCTTTTTTTCCACCACCCAGAGTAGAAAACCTCATAAATCAAACAGTGTGTAGAATGCTCAGAAGAATTTTTTCTCAGTAGTGGGGCAAAATAAGATCAAAATTAAAAGCTGCTCTGGTCCCAGCTAATAAAGCTATAAAGCAAGATCTGAATGGATCAAACTGTTTCCAAGTAAATTAATAATATCCTACAACAAAGCTCAAGAATATTTATAGGAGTACAGAATATTCAGTACCCCAAAGGTACAATCCACAAATTCTGGCATTTAATAAAGAATTATTAGCATGCAAAAAGGTAGTGGTATACATTTTTGAATGTAAAACCCATGTTGAGAATAACCAATCAATTTGAAACCAAACCAGACCTGAAACAGATATTAGAATTTGCCAACAAGTACAATGAAAGATATTATAATTGTATTTCATGTGTTTAAAAATTTAAGTGGAGACAGAAGATATAGAGAAGAGACCAGTTAACATCTAGAAATAGAAAGTACAATGTCTAAGGGAAACTTTATTACAGGTTAAGAATGAAAAAATATTGTTGTTGGCTTATTAAAATGGAGTTACTGTTCACAAACATTTATTTAAAATATTCACCTCACTACATCAAAGGTGCGAAAACAATGTACCTGCACTTATCACAAGTACAAGGATCATTCAAATGTTTTCAGATCGGCCCAACCAGAACTGAATTTCAGTAGACAAGAGTCTCAGTCAGAATGATAACTGGGACTTTTTCTAATTGCTATTCTTAGATGTTGGTTTCATATTTGTTCACCAGTGGGAGAAAAAATTGATTTTTTTAAGTAATAAAAGTTACATATCTCTTTGTATTGAACATTTAAAATTTATAGTAGCCATGGAATATAAATTATATTTTAACTTATTTAGATAGTCTTTTTTTCTCAGTAGCTATTGCTCAATTATTACTCATAACTGAATAGTGTTTATTATAGACTCTTTAAAGACAGAGGCAGCTCTGCTGGATACACTCACCACCCGTCTTTCCCTTGCTCTTTGCTACAGAAGGCTGATGGACTACCTCCATGGGCTACCTTGTCCTCTGGCTTCTAATTAGATTCAGAGAACAGGAAGCATCAACAGCTAATGGGAGATCAAGAGAAAAAATTGGGGTACATATTCCCCTAGATTATTCCCTGCTGATTGCTGCAGAGGGACTTCATCCTTGCCCTGTTTCTGGAAAACACTCTTTCATTGCCCATACAGGCCTAGGACTGATGATGACTTACAGGATGGCAAAATCTCTTACTGGCTTCCCTAATTCTTACTCACAACTTGTAGATATTCCCTCTCTTAAATCCTTTTCAGTTACCCAGTTTGAGTGTGTAGTCTCTTTCCTGATGGACTTTAACTAATACATAGTGTCTTTCATGACCTTAGTTACAGAGTCATTTTCATATCAAGTTCATGTCTAAATTATGTTTTCTCTGGCTTCCATGTGTGCAAAATATTGTCTATATTTTTGTGTCTCTTAATCTCTTCAGTCTCCTTGGTGAAACCAGAAAACTTCTAAGAAAAGATAAATAAAAGGCTTTTAAGTATTAATTTATATGACAGATTGCTCACTGAATCACCAGTAAACAGGTTTATGCCATACATTTGGTTTCAGATTTTCAATCGACTGCAGCTATTGACTTTAGCCAATTATCAAGTAGAGTATTCAGCAGAGATAGTTTAGAGCCACTACTTTCCCTCCCCAACTCAAGAGTGCCACATACTTTAGCAGGAAAGGAACCAATTTATAATTTGTCGGCTTTAAGTAAGAAAGTGAATGAAGAAACTAAGTGATGTGATAGCATCATTTTAATTTATTTAGGTGATGTTTTAGTTCCCCTTAAAGACCTCTTCCTTAATTCAGCTTTTTCAGGCGTTCTTTCTCTGGTTAAAAAACAATTTGGGCTTAAGGTGGAAATAAGTCAAAATCTGGCCAATTTTGAGACTTGGTCTTTGGAAAGAGTTAGGGAAAAGAATATAAAATAAATAATGATAGTAAGACAGGAAATGTCTTAATAAATATAGTCATTAGGATTGAATTAGGGATTCTCTCTCATGTCACAAAAAGGAAACATTAGGATTTTATTGGCTTCATTTTACCCTGTGTATATTTTGCCTATTGAATTAAATTAACAAAGCAAGAAGTCTGGAACTGGTGCCTCAGTAACCTTGCTATCTGACAGCCATAAGTAATTTTTTTGTCTGCTTAGCCTTCAGCAATGTCTGGAATAGCAGTGTGCTGGAGTAAATGTGGTTCAATCTTGAGTAAATTTCAATTAAAGTTGATACAATTCCACAAATTAAAAAAAAATTGTCAGCTCTCTTGTAAGAAATTTTGATTACATGTAAATTCATTGAATAGATATATTAATAAGTATTAATGGCATTTAAAATATAAGACTAACCACTTCATACCCATTAGGATGGCTGTTAAGGAAAGCAGCCAGAAAATGGCAGATATTGGCGAGAATGTAGAAAAATTGAGACCCTTGTGAATTGCTAGTGGGAATATAAAGAGGTGCAGCTACATGGAAAACAGTGTGGTGATTCCTCAAAGAAGTTAAACAGAATTATTACATAGTTAAGCAATTCCACTTCTGGGTATATGCTCAAAGGAATTGAAAGCAATATCTGCATACCCATGTACATAGTATTATTACTCTCAATAGCTAAATGGCAGAAACAACCCACGTGTCCATCAGTGGATGAATGGACAAACATAATGTAATATGCACATACAATGAAATATTATTCAGCCTTAAAAAAGAAGGAAATTCTGACATATGCTACAACATGGATGAACCTTGAAGTCTTAATGCTAAGTTAACAAATCAGTCACAAAAAGGCAAATCCTGTATGATATTACTTTTATGAGACACCTAGAGTAGTCAAGTTCATCGACAGGGTGGAACGGTGGTTGCCAGGCACTGGAGGAGGGGAGAATGAGAAGTTAGTGTTAAATTTATACAGAGCTTCAGTTGAGGAAGATGAAAAGTTCTGAAGATGAATGGCAGTGATGACTATAGAACAATGTGAGTTTACTTGATGCCAGTAACTTGTATACTTAAAAATGGTTAAAATGGTATATTTTACGTAATGTATATTTTACCACAATAAAAAAAGACTAAGCATAGTTTACTGGGGAGAGTTACATATTTTAAGTAAAAATTTGGCATTAGCAATGCCAGGAAAATAACATAATAAATGCAGCAACAAACCTAAAGCACTTAAAAATGCAGAAAAATCCAGTATTTCTCTTAAAGGTATCAGTTATCTCACTAGATTTTTAAAAAGCCACCACAAGTTAGACATTATACCCAGGAATTTCTTTGAGTTTGAAAAAATATTTAAATATTATGTGCCATAAACTTTATTAAATATTAGAGGATTTTCTATCTTGGTCTTCAATAATGGTTTTTACTTTTTAAAATACATATGATTTTTCCAAATTTTGTATTAAAAAAATAAGATGTGATAAATCCAGTTATGCTAAGTAGGCAGAACTTTGTGGTTTTGGAAAGAAAATATTGCCAGAATTTAAAAATATCATTTTTTTCTCTCTTCTAATGACAGGAACTTCCATTTTCTCAGTAATCTCATCTTCCAAGATGCTGCCTCATTTCAGAGCCATATTTGGCTCATAAGCTGCTCCTGTCCAGAAAATGACCAATGGTCATTCCTGACACCTTCTTGTCACTGCTTTCTGTGGGTGAATTTTGTGACATTCTCCTTAAAGATCTCAAGTTAAAAATTGTCTCTTTGTTTCTGTTTTATGAAAGAGAAAAGTGGCCAGGCACAGTGGCTGAAGCCAGTAATACCAACACTTTGGGGGGCCAAGGCGGGTGGATAGCTTGAGTTCAGGAGTTCAAGGCCAACCTGGGCAATATGGCAAAACCACATTTCTACAAAAAATACAAAACTTAGCTGGGCATGGTGGCGAATGCCTGTGCTCCCAGCTACTCAATAGGCTGAGTTGTGAGGATCGCTTGAGCCAAAGAGGTCAAGGTTGCAGTGAGCCAAGATCGCACCACTGCACTTGCCTGGGTGACAGAGTGAGACCATGTCTCAAAAAAACAAAACAAAATGAAACGAACAAACAAAAACAAAACAAGGCCCACTATCAAGGAAAACTGACCTGCAGTGGTCAGCACTGAGACATATCCTAATATAATTATAAGACTTTTAAAATGTCCTGAGCATTTCCAGGCCAAAAAAAGTAATTTATAAGGGCAAGATAATAGACTGCATTTGACCTCTCAAAATCAAAGTAAGGCAACAAAAAACGAAGCAGCCTTTTCAAAACACTCAAGAAAAAAAAAGTATGAATGAGATTATGTATTCAGCCAAGCTCTACTTCAAGCATCAAGACTACAGAAAACATTTCCAAGGGCCTAAGGGCCAGGATAAACTGAGCCAGCTAATCTATACAGGCATCACTAAGAATTGATTCTACATAAGGTATATCTTGAATATTCTAATTTATCTAATTTAAATGGTTAACTGTTCCACAAAATAATCAATATAATCTGATAGTATCAGTGTTATGTGGACTATAATTAAGAGAAAGTTTACTTACATCAGTGTATGATATAGACTACATTACAGTTAGCAGCCCTTGCCTCCTGCTAATCCTTCTTACCACATGTAGGATGAAAATTTGGGGTAGCATAGAAAGATGTTTGATTTAAAGCACACTTCAAGCCTACCATATGTGATGCCTTGTGATGGGCACAGGGGATACAAGTATGGACAGGCTAGAAATGAGGCTTTTGGCACTATCTTGAAAACAAGTTCAGAATATGTCCACTTCTTGCTCTTACTCTTGTATCACTCTTGGTCCAAGCTAATCTCATCCACCTCTACCCTTAACTTCCTGCAGTTTGTCAGAGAGTCTTTTTAAAACTGAGGGAGAGCATGCTATTCCTTTGCCCAAAACCCTCCAGTGGTTTCTTATCTCATTCAACATGAAAAATGAAATCTTTACAATAATTTACAAGGCCTCACACAGATAATATTTATGTACAGTTAAAATATAAAACTCAGTCCTATGTATAATTTATGAATTCATATAGGTATAGGACATTATAAAACATGATACGTATCAACTCTAGGATAGTTGTTATTTCGGAGGGGGAGGGAAATAAGTTGGGGAAGCTTTAATACTACACATAAAGCTTTACTTCTTAAAGTATTTGTGCAAATTCAGCAAAATGTTTGCTTTTGCTAAATCTGCATAGTGGGTACTAGGGTATTCACTATAATAATCTTATTTGTTTGTATATTTGAAATATTATATTTAAAAATTTAAGTAATACATATATCTAAATATGGGTCTATTCTAAATATTTTTCAAGAAATAAGATAAATGATTAAATTGACACATTTAGACAATATTTTTTAGTTTTAGGGATTCCCTCTTCATTAATATGTTGATTTCTTCCTTGAGAATACCTATCACTTGGAGACTCTTCTTCTTAGCATCATATTCTTCCTCATTTTGCATTTTTAATTCCTTTTAATCTTTATTTCACTCAGATCAGACAATATATCTCAGCATATTGTTTTTATAACAGTGTTGTCTTCAATCGACATGTTCTTTCTTCATGATTTTCTTTGATAAATGAAATAATAAAATCTTACACCTTTTTTGATAATACTACTCTTTAAAAATTTTTTTCTGGTTATGGTGGTAAATTATTTTTGAAAAGTATCTTTTACTCTAAATTTTCAGGATGAAAATTGGCAAAATCCAATTCTCAGATCTTCAACTGGAAAACAAGTCAGTATTTTATAGTTTCTCTTCAAATTCTATCCTCCAGCAGGCATCACTTTAGGATAGTTCTTTGAATTTAGTGGTATTTTCTCCTGGGAGGGGCCTTTACATATCAATATGCATTGGTTCCAGAGTCTGTTTCTACCGTGTGTTATGACTCAAAGAAGTAAAATGCTAGATCTCTAATGTGGCATAAATCATTGTTAGCTCTCTTTACTTCGTATTTCCTGTTGTACTGGTTTCCAGGTTAGTCTCTGAAGAGAAGTAGAAGAGATATTAGGGAGGTGGGTTGCTTCCAAAAGTATCCTGTTCTGAAGAAAAACTGCTGAATTTCCTGTTGTAATATCCTCTAAGTCTCTGTGAAAGATTTCAGGAGTTATGAGGGTACAGTCTTTCCCTTTGTTTCTCTTTAACCTGGTAGATATGTTCCACTTATGGCAGCAAAATATGCATAAGGAACCATGTGGAATTCTGAAGTCAGCTCTATTGATCATGCAGTTACTAGAAAATCCTCTCATTTCCTGGCAATAAGGTGGCTGTGAGTCATGATTTTCTGTTATGACTTGCAATCCTTTTTTTGTATTTTTATGGATCTCTTAGTGAGAAATTGGAAGAGACCAAATCTGAAATGGAAAGCTATGTCCTATACTTTTGAGTTATGAAATTGCAATGAATATTTTAGTTGACTGATCTGAATAGATGAAAAATCTGTGATTTGAAAGTGCTCAATGACTTATTTGGTCACAAAGTCAGAAAGAGGAAGAGTACAAAATTCAACTCCAACTTACAGGATAATTTATAAAGGAAATATCTGAAATAAACTTAATTATGAAGGAGAGCTGATGGTCATATAGGTCAGCTAGGACTTTGCTTTCCTCTTCCTAATGTCCTGTTAGCCCCTTGTCATATTCATTTTTATTAACACTTATATCAGAGGGCAGAAAGAGGTGACATTTCAATCTGTCAACTTCACTGCTCATTAGCAACTCATGTAAAGGGCAGTAATGGGGAGGATGAAAGGCTAAATTCAGGTTACAAGTTTTCTGTGGCTCTCACTTACCCTGCTGTGTCATTAGCACAGATAACAGAGAGAGAGCTATATTAAGGTATTTAGAGTTCAATGAAAGGGATGCATGGTGAAAATCTGAAGAAGGGTTGAGAACCTAGATGTGGTAATTCTGTCTGAGAGCCATCAGAGCTACAGGCATGCATAGGAGTTAATATGACACTGTGCAATGTTGCATACAGATGAGAATGATTAATGGTGTTTGTGTGGCTGAGGAAAAAAGGATATACTAGTAAATTACATCTAAAACCACACCAAATGGTGAGGTCCTGAAAGAGGACAGATAGGTCATCTTTAAGGATGTGCTTAGTTTACCTGCGAGAAGCAATGTGTGCAGATCTGTGCATGGAACATATTTGAAAAAAGTAAAAATATTTACAATAGAACTAACACTACTTTTAGGTCAACAGAATGTACTCTTGCTTAATTATGTTTTCTGCTTTTCACTAGTTCTTATAAAATATAAATCCTAAAGGTACAGTGCATGAAATTTAAATATAATTTTGGATTGATTTCATCTTTCATCAGACATTATCTGATAGTTTTGATCTTTTCAAAAAAGCATCAATATGAGAATAAAATCATGGGAAACTACAGTGATCAAATTAAATAATTTGAGTAAAAGGACCAAGTAAACAATAATGTGCTGTATGAATATGAAGAATTTTGCTTTGATAATACATTCCTTTTTTAAGTATCACATATTATTATTTCCTCTTCCTATTGTTCTGCATATATTTACACATATAGCACAAACATTTTATTTTCTTCTTTTTTTCCATATCAGACTTTAAAAATGACTTTGCATTTTCATTTTGTAGCTGTAAGATTTGACTGCCCCACTAGATTTCAGACTTCCATCAGGCCTGTAGCCCCTTCATTTTGGCCAATTTCTCCCATTTGGAATGGGAGTATTTACCCAATGCCTGTACTCCCATTGTATCTAGGAAGTAACTAACTTGCTTTTGATTTTATAGGCTCATATATGGAAGATGCTTGCCTTATGTCAGATGATAGTTTGGACTGTGGACTTTTGAGTTAATTTGAAGTGAGTTAAGATTTTGGGGGACTGTTGGAAAGGCATGATTGATTTTGAAATGTTAGGGAGATTTGGGAGGAATTATATAGTTTGGCTTTGTCTTCACCCAAATCTCATCATAAATTTTAGCTCCCATAATACTCATGTGTTATTGGAGCGACCAGTTGGAGATAATTGAATCATGGGGGTGGTTTTCCCCATCATATTCTTGTGATAGTGAGTGAGTTATCATGAGATCTCATAGTTTTATAAGTGACTTTTTCTCTCCTTCACTTAGCACTTCTATTTGCTGCCAACATGAGAAGAAGGATATATTTGCTTTCCCTTCTGCCATGATTGTAAGTTTCCTAAGGCCTCCCCAGCCATGCAGAACTATGAGTCAATTAAACTTCTTTCCTTTATACATTACCCAGTCTCAGGTATGTCTTTATTAGCAGCATGAGACAGAACTAATACACTTACCTTCCTCCTTTTGTCTTTTTCCTCTTATGATCTGTTCCCAACACTACAGATGAAGTGATCTTTTTAAATCCTAAAACATATCCCAGTCTGTTCAAAATTTTCCAAGTTTACCTGTTTCACTTGCAGTCAAAATCAAAAAGGCCTGAAAGGTCCCCAGACCCTTATGATCTCATCTGCTCCTTCCACATTTGCTCATTCTACTGAAGACATGAATATCTTGTTCTTAGGACATGCATTGTCTCCTTAAAATCTTTTTATAGACTCTTCCCTCTTCCTTTTGTGCTCTTCTCCACGGATATCCACTGGATTAACTTCCTCATTTACTTTCTATCTTTGCTTAAATGCTATGCATTTAATGAGGATTACCTTACCATAATATTTAAAATTGGAAAGGCTCCTGTTCTAGATTCTCCTAGTTTATTATTTTTTTTGTTCTCATAGCAGTTACTGTCTAATATACTCTATAATTTACTAATTTGTTATGGCCATTGTTTACTGTCTGTCTCTTTACAGAAGAATGTAAGTTTTGTTTACTATTGTATCTGAAGCAACTAGGATATTCTAGAATATTCTAGGCACTCAATATATATGTGTTGAATCAAATGCAAAATGATTAACATGGTTTCTGGTGCATAACAGAGTCCATAAATGCTAGGTGTTATTATTATTATTATTATTAATCCAATGAGGTCATTATCATAATCCCAATAGAAGTGAGCTCCATGCTAGAAGAATCTTTGTTTTGTTTTCCTTTTCACTTAGAAGAGTGCCGGGCACATACTAGTGCTCAAGAAACAGCTGAAGAACAACAACAAAATAATAATAAAGGGATAAAGAAAAAAAGTAGACAGTGTGAATACAGCTTGTGAGCTGTCAGAACAGAGGTTGCTGTGATAGACCAGAGTGTCCCACTTAAGTAGTACATAAAATCTAGTGTAAGGGCTATGCCTGAGGGCAGAGGAAGAGTGATGAGCCAAGGATGGATCAAAGGATGTTAAGGCTGTTCTGGAAGGAAATCAGCTTAGGGAGGGTGTATGTAGCTTAGAAATGATTCCTAACACATAATTAGCTAGGTGAGTGATATATGCTACATGTTTTGCTATCATAAGTACTTGGAGTGTACTCCATTAGTGAATGTGACTCCATGCCTTATCAGATCCCATGTGTGAATTACTGACCTCAACTATTGGACTGCAAAATACAAATAAACTCAAATTCCTGGGCAAGGTGGCCTAATAGGAACAAGTCCAGTCTGCAGGTCCCAGTGAGACCAATGCAGAGGCAGGCAATTTCTGCATTTCCAACTAAGGTATCCAGTTCATCTCATTAAGACTGATTTGACAGTGGGTGCAGCCCACGGAGGGTGAGCAGAAGCAGGGTGGAGCATTGCCTCACCTGGGAAGTGCAAGGGGTTGGGGAAACTCCCTCCCCTAGCCAAGGGAAGCTGTGAGGGACTGTGCCATGAAGGATGGTGCTATCTGGCCCATATACTATGCTTTTCCCACGGTCTTCACAACTGCAGACCAGGAGATTTCCTCAGGTGCCTACACCACTAGGGCCCTGGGTTGTAAGCACAAAATTGGATGGCCACTTAAGCAGACACCAAGCTAGCTGCAGGAGCTTATTTTTTTTGTACCCCAGTGGTGCATGGAATGCCAGCGAGACAAAGCCATTCACTCCCCGGGAAAGGGGGCTGAAGTCAGAGAGCCAAGTGATCTTGCTCAGTGGATCCCACTCCTATGGAGCCCAGCAAGCTAAGATCCACAGGTTGAAATTCTCGCTGCCAGCACAGCAGTCTGAAGTTGACCTGGGATGCTTGAGCTTGGTGGGGGAAGGAGTGTCTGCCATTACTGAGGCTTGAGTAGGCAGTTTTCCCCTCACAGTGTAAAGAAAGCCACCAGGAAGTTCAAACTGAGTGTGGAACCCACTGCAGCACAGCAAAGCCACTGTAGCCAGACTGCCTCTCTAGATTCCTTATCTCTGGCAGGGCATCTCTGAAAGAAAGGCAGCAGCCAAAGTCAGGGGCTTATAGATAAAACTCCCATGTCCCTGGGACAGAGCACCTGTAGAGGGGGTGGCTGTGGGTGCAGCTTCAGCAGATTAAATGTTCCTGCATGCTGGCTCTGAAGAGAGCAGTGGATCTCTCAGCATAGTGCTCAAGCTCTGCTAAGGGACAGATTGCCTCCTCAAGTGGGTCCCTGACCTCAGTGCCTTCTGACTGGGAAACACTTTCCAGCAGGGGTTGACAGACACCTAATACAGGAGAGCTCCAGCTGGCAGGCGCCCCCCGGGACGAAGCTTCCAGAGGAGGGAGCAGGCAGAAATCTTTGCTGTTCTGCAGACTTGGCTGGTGATACCCAGGCAAACATGGTCTGGAGTGGACCTCCAGCAAACTCCAGTAGACCTGCAGAAAAGGGCCCTGACTGTTAGAAGGAAAACTAACAAACAGAAAGCAGTGGCATCACCTATGCAAAAACTCCATCCGAAAGTCTCCAACATCAAAGAAAAAAGGTAGATAAATCCATGAAGATGAGGAAACACCCACACAAAACAGCTAAAAATTCCATAAACCAGAATGCCTCTTCTCTTCCAAAGAATCACAACTCCTTGTCAGCAAGGGAACAAAACGGGATGAATCAGTTTGACAAATTGACAGAAGTAGCTTCAGAAGGTGGGTAATAACAAACTCCTCTGAGCTGAAGGATCATGTCCTAACCCAAAGCAAGAAAGCTAAGAACCTTGATAAAAGGTTACAGGAACTGCTAGCTAGAATAACCAGTTTAGAGAAGAACATAAATGGCCTGATGAAGGTGAGAAACACAGCACAAGAACTTCGTGAAGCATACACAAGTGTCAATAGCCAAATCGATCAAGCAGGAGAAAGGATATCAGAGATTGAATATCAACTTAATGAAATAAAGTATGAAGACAAGATTAGAGAAAAAATACTGAAAAGGAATGAACAAAGCCTCCAAGAAATATGGGAATATGTGAAAAGACCAAACCTATGTATGATTGGTGTACCTGAAAGTGACAGGGAGAATGGAACCAAACTGGAAAATACACCTCAGGATATTATCAGGGAGAACTTCCCCAACCTAGCAAGACAGGCAAACATATAACTTCGAGAAATATAGAGAACACCACAAAGGATACTCCTTGAGAAGAGCAACCCCAAGACACATAATCATCAGATTCACCAAGGTAGAAATGAAGGAAAAAATGGTAAGGGCTGCCAGAGAGAAAGGTCGGGTTACCTGCAAAGAGAGGCCCATCAGACTCACAGCAGATCTCTCTGCAAACTCTACAACCCAGAAGAGAGTGGGAGCCAGTATTAAACATTTTTAAAGGAAAGAATTTCAATCCAGAATTTCATATCCAGTCAAACTAAGCTTCATAAGTGAAGAAGAAATAAAATTCTTCATAGAGAAGCAAGTGCTGAGGGATTTTGTCACCACCATGCCTGCCTTACAAGAGCCCCTAAAGGAAGCACTAAATATGAAAAGGAAAAACTGGTATCAGCTACTATAAAAACATACCAAAATGTAAAGTCATTAACACTATGAAGAAACTGCATCAACTAATGGGCAAAATAATCAGCTAGCATCATAATGACAGGATCCAATTCACACATAACAATATTAACCTTAAATGTAAATTGGCTAAATGCCCCAATTAAAAGACACAGATTGGCAAATTGGATTAAATGTCAAGACCCATTAGTGTGCTGTATTCAGTAGACCCATCTCATGTGCAAAAACATACATAGGCTCAAAATAAAGGGATGGAGGAAGATTTACCAAGCAAATGGAAAGCAAAAAGAAGCAGGGATTGCAATCCTAGTCTCTGATAAAACAGACGCTAAACCAGCAAAGATCAAAAGAGGAAAAGAAGGGCATTACATAATGATAAAGGGATCAATGCAACAAGAAACACTAATTATTCCAAATATATGTGCACCAAATACAGGAACACTGAAATTCACGACGCAAGTTCTTAGAGACCTACTAAGAGACTTAGACTCTCATGCAATAACAGTGGGAGACTTTAACACCCCATTGTCAATATTAGACAGATCAATGAAACAGAAAATTAACAAGGATATCCAGGACTTGAACTCAGCTCTGGACCAAGCAGACCTAATAGACATCTACAAAACTCTCTACCCTAAATCAACAGAATATACATTCTTCTCAGTGCCAAGTGGCACTTATTCAAAATTGAC
>CAUYLG010050716.1:0-16441 GCA_963573385.1 Cacajao melanocephalus | reverse complement strand
GGGGCTTGGGGGGTCCCGCGTTTAATCCTTGCATTTTGGGTGGCAGTGGTGGGTGGTTCACCTGTTTTCTGGTTTTCAAGCCCAGCCTGACCAAATTGGTTAAACTCCATTTTTTTGTTTTTTTTTTTTTTTTTTTTTTTTTTTTTTTGAGACAAGTCTCACTCTGTCGCCCAGGCTGGAGTGCAATGGTGCACTCCCAGCTCACCCCAACCTCCGCCTCCCAGTTTCAAGCAATTCTCCTTATTCCACCTCCCAAGTGGCTGAGATTTCAGGTGCACGCCACCACTCCCCACTAATTTTTGTATTTTTAAGTAGAGACAGGGTTTCACTATGTTGGTCAGGCTGGTCTCAAACCCCTGACCTCTTGATCCGCCCGCCTCAGCTTCCCAAAGTGGTGCAATTACAGGTGTGAGCCACCGCGCCCAGCTGAAAACCCATATTTATTTTAAAAAAAAAAAAAAAAAAAAAAAGTTCATCTAAGTTGTAAGCAATTATTTGGTACCAATTTTTCCTTTTATTTTTCAGCATCAAGAGAAAACCAATCAGCTTCATCAAAACAGAAGAAAAAGGCTAAGTCCCAGCAATACAAAGGACATAAGAAAAGTGGGTCACCACGTGGTGTTCACATACATTTTCTAATTGTTAACTAATTGGAATCACAGTATTCTTGGACAGAAAATGATATCTCTTGTGAGAACTGATGATTGTGCATTATGTATTATGCTTAAAGGTGCAGTATGCCATAAAAGGCAAACCCTTTCAATAATGAGAAACACTCATATTTTACTGACGGGAGAAATTATTACCACAGTATTTAAAGCATATGTGGTAAAGAATAAAGCCTGTGAATGATTCTTGAAATAATATGTAAAACCTACTAGAAGTTAATCCTTTTTAAAAACTATTTAAAAAAATAAATTAGTGGCCGGGCATGGTGGCTCACGCCTGTAATCCCAGCACTTTGGGAGGCCAAGGCGGGTGGATCACCTGAGGTCAGGAGATCGAGACCATCCTGGCTAACACGGTGAAACCCTGTCTCTACTAAAAATGCAAAAAATTAGCCGGGCGTGGTGGCATGCGCCTGTAGTCCCAGCCACTTGGGAGGCTGAGGCAGGAGAATCGCTTGAACCAGGAGGCTTAAGCTGCAGTGAGCCAAGATTGTGCCACTGCACTCCAGCTTGGGTAACAGAGCGAGACTCCGTCTCAAAAAAAAAAAAAAAAAAAAAAAAATTAGCAGACACTTGATACTTAACAGTAGATGTGAAGCCTAATAAACCCATTTTTCTTAGCAAAACCTTCTAGAGTGATACTGGTAAGAAATCCAGGTTGATGGCTAACAAAGTCAAGCTTCACCAAATTTTTCTAGATATGCTTTCTGTACTGTATTTTACATTACAGTGAATTGTTGTTGGCATTTATAGCCAAAGTAATATAAAATATATTAACAATATTTGATTTTTTAAAATCTTACTTCCCCACCATAGAAAGTCATAGCTTTCTCTCTTCATAAAACTTGTTGTGAAATATTTCTTTTTTTTTTTTTTTTTTTGGAGACAGGGTCTCACTTTGTTGCCCAGGCTGGAATGGAGTGCAGGAGTGCAATCTCTGCTTACTACAGCCTTGACCTTCCCTGGCTCAAGCAGTCCTCCCACCCCAGCCTCCTGAGTAGCTTGGACTACAGGCATATGCTGCCAAGAAAGGGGAGGGATTTTTTTTTTAGAGACAGAGTCTCACCACGTTGCCCAAGTTGGTCTCAAACTTCTGGGCTCAAGCGATCTGTCCGCCTCAGCCTCCCAAAGTGCTGGAATTACAGGCATGGGCCACCACACCTGGCCATATTTCATTTCATTCTTAGATAAGTTTTTTTTTTTTTTTTTTTTGAGACAGAGTCTCACTTTGTTGCCCAGGCTGGAATACATCCTCAACTTCCCAGGTACAAGCAATCCTCCCACCTCAGACCCTGGAGTAGCTGATACTACAGGAGTATACCACCATGCCCAGTTAGCCTTTATATTTTTATAGAAATGTTGTCTCACTATGTTGCCCAGGCTGGTCTCAAACTCCTGGGTTCACGTGATCCATCTGCCCACCTCGGCCTCCCAAAGTGCTGGGATTACAGGCGTGATCTGCTGAGTCAGGCCAATTTTTATTTAAAGATTTTTTTTTTTTTTTTTTTTTTTTTTGAGACAGAGTCTTGCTCTGTTGCCAGGCTAGAGTGCAGTGGCATGATCTCGGCTCACTGCAGCCTCCGCCTCCTGGGTTCAAGCAGTTCTCCTGCTTCAGCCTCCTGAGTAGCTGGGACTACAGGTGCATGCCACCACGCCCATCTCCTGACCTCGTGATCCGCCCGCCTCGGCCTCCCAAAGTGCTGGGATTACAGGCATGAGCCACAACGCCCGGCCAGTAAAGATATTTTTTAAATTAGGCTGGGCACAGTGGCTCACACCTGTAATCCCAGCAACTTTGGGAAGCCAAGGTGGGCAGATGGCTTGAGACCAGCCTGGGCAACGCGGAAAAAAAAGAAAGGCAAGCTATTTAAAAATTTAAAAGTACACTTGAGAATTAAAACTGAAATGGGTTTTTCCAGCTGACTTGCCACGTATGCTCAGGTATGTGCTGATCTGCCTCATTAACAACCTAGAGACTGAAATGGCAAGAAGAATCAAATACACTCTGTTTTTACCTTTCTGATGTTTGCTTGTTAATTGGGAAACTAAAAAATTTCTACTGTCCGCTGTACTGGTACTTTGAAAAATAGGCTTTCTCCCAAGACAAAACTCAGGTCAGCCTCACACAAGTAGCAACCTACAGGCCTGTCTCTTGACCTCTGTTTATAGGCACAAGCCTCCCACAGGTCCAGAATTATTTTTGCCAAACCAGGCAGATGAAAGGGAGTTCTCATGTATTTGTAAATGAGTGGGAAGAATTCACATGGGAACTTCATTTATGTCAGTGGACTGACAATAGTAGGTGTGATCACTAAGATTTCTGTGAAGTAAATAACATCTGCTTTCACTTTCTGTTGGATAAGACTTTGGAATTTCAGAATTTTCTTTCCAAGATGTCAAATTAAGAATGATTTTTATTACTCAGTGGCTATATGACATTACTTTTTAGAACAAATATATGAGTTTTGTGTAGACAATTCATTTGCCCCCCTCAGCGTGACTCTTGCAGGATCTGTTTCGGACTTGTGGGGTTTAAATTATGTTGAATTAATGGGCTGGGAATATGGAAAGAAATAAGTAATTAATGAAGTAACATTAGCATCCCAGTTTTTAATGACATTTACCATGACTAGAGTTCTGGATTCACTGAAAAAATGAATTTTGGTCTACATGTAACATATTATATTCCTTAACTATAATGTTTTAATATTTCCTAATAGTATGACAACATCTCTAATGCCTTTAAATTGTTCTTTGAACATAGAAAAGAAAAGAACCATGGACCCACAGTACCTCATTAGATTCCCTTGGGACCAGATGTGCTTTGGAATTCAGAATTTTTTTCAGATTTTAGAAGAGAAATACAGTCTGCGTGACATACATTATGTAACACTCTAGACTCTGAAGCATTTTCTAAAGCAAATATGTATATAAATATTTACATTAAATGGGCCAAATAAAAATTATAGGTATCACCAAGTGAGGTATGGCTTTGTTGCAAAGCTTTTTTAAAAACTTTTTGAATACTGGAATTAGGAAGTGTAGTGCCGTATTAAGAAGCAGCAGTTTTTCACTCTAATGGTGCTGCCTCTTATTTTTTTATGTTACTCGACAAACAGTTTGTTGGAAAGTTTTCTCACTAAACTTTAGTTACACAAATAAAGAATTTGGGGTTTAGAAACCTGTCATCCATTGCAGGCAGACGGATGTCAATACCAGACAGGCTATAAAACCTTTTGTTTGTTTTTAAGTTTGCCTTGGTAGATTATCATATTCTGGCTCTGTTGTTTCATCTGATAGCTCATTGGTCTTTTTGAACTGAAAATCAACTGCTAGTGGTATATTCTGGAAGTACTTGTTTTGTACAGAAATAGCTGACTGGCTTCATTGGTCTAGCTTGCTTTGTAGTAGGCTATGTTCATGCCCCGAAAGAGGCATAGTTACACTTTTGAGATTATAATGTTCTGCCAAAAGAATCTTATACACTGTACAGTTTCAAAAGCCTCTTTCTCTTAAGGTGTGGTAATTCTAGAGCAGGAAAAGCAGCACTAATTTCTGCTTTAAATCTCACCATTTTCAGGAACTACTGTAAGTAGTAAGAGTTGGACGTTTCTCCTTGTGTGTTTATCTCTTGAGTAGATAGTATATTAGGAAAAAGTCTTAAGTTGTTGCTGCGTGTGATTTTGGTTTGGCTCTTGAGTATTGGATCTACTCAGTGACAGCTTAAATCCCACATCGTTTTACATAGGAATACTGTGTGGCTTAGATTTACCTTTTAGTTTTGATTTTGTGAAGCATAATGTTTTATTGTTTGTACTTGGTTCATTCTATCATCTGGAAGAAAACAAACATAACTCAGTCACAAAGATAAGGATCCTTCTGCCTTTTTTTTTTTTTTTTTTTTTTTTTTGAGATAGAGTCTTGCCGTGTCGCCCAGGCTGGAGTGCAGTGGCATGATCTTGGCTCACCACCACAACCTCTGCCTCCCTGGTTCAAGCAATTCTCCTGCCACAGCCTCCCAAGTAGCTGGAATTACAGGCACCCGGCTAATTTTTGTATTTTTAGTACAGACAGGGTTTCACCATGTTGGCCAGGCTGGTCTTGAACTCCTGAACTCAGATGATCTGCCCATCTCGGCCTCCCAAAGTCCTGAGATTGCATGCATGAGCCACTGTGCTTGGTTCTGCAGTATGTACAGAGTTCACAGTATTCTTTGGTTGGCAAAAGCATTGTACATGTCTTGGAAGGCTTATGTTTGTATAGAAAACTGTAGCTGAAAGGTGTGATAATTTTTTTTTCTTCTTTTTTTTTTTTGAGACAGTCTCACTTTGTTACCCAGCCTGGAGCACCTCACTGCAGCCTTGAATCCCTGGGCTCAAGCAAATCTCCCATCTCAGACTCTGGCCGTGCCCAGCTAATTTTTTTTATTTTTTGTAGACACAGGTCTCACTGTGTTGCCCAGGCTGGTCTTAAATTCCTGGCCTCAAGCCATCCTCATTCTTCTGCCTTGGCCTCCCAAGGTGCTGGGATTACAGGCATGAGCCACCATGCCCAGCCTGATAAATTTGTTTCAGAATAAATCAGATTGCTTAAGAATTTGCAGGCAATAAGCTTTGAATTTGGAAATACTTTTCAGAGTGAGAATTGGATTTTCTAAAAATGAATTGTAAACTAAAAGTTAGGGAAGCACATCTCACATCAGTAACATCCTGCACCCAGATAATTCATTTGAACTGTTTTGCTTTGATTTATCCACCAGTGTTTGGGCTTATATGAGCTATGAAATGCTACCCTAAAAGTAGTGTTTTAAGACCCTTTCTTTCTTCCATTGAGTTTTTACCCCACCTCAAGCAGAGACTTTCTTGAAAGAAATTAGCCAGCTGTTCTTAAAGCTCTCTGTAATTCATTTTACTTTGTCTTTTTAAATTTATTTGAGAGTCAGAACGAGTATTACCAGACTCTCAGAAAGTAGAAACCACCTCCCCCGACACACACACACACACACACACTCTCTCTCTCGTTTTCAGAAATAGAAACTTTGCATAATTGGTTCTCTTTTCAGAGTGTCCTATGCAACACAACTTTCCTAGTTATATAATGCACTTTTCTTACCACGCATGTAAGTGAAAGCTTACTTTAGTCTGACTTGATATTTAGAGAGGAAGATGCCAGTTGGGAAGAAGCCTGTCAGTTTGTCGAGCCTGCCCATGACAGGTGGGGTGCGGAGGAGCTTCTCTGGTGACGAAGAGTTGACTCCTCCTCCATATCGAACCCTTCCAGCACAGACAGCCCCGGAGGCCTTCCCACCTCCCAGCACTAGCCGAGAGTTCAGTCCCAGCCTCAAAACAGGTAATTAGTCACATCAGCACCTCAGGTACTTCAGAGGGTAAAAGTACTGGGTAGGGTGGTGGGAGACAAAGCATGGTCTGGCATGACAGATGCTGACTCATTGAATTTTTTTTTTCTTTTTCTTTCAACTAAAGAATTCATTTCACTAGTCCTTAATAGTCACTTCACTAGGACAAAACATCAAGGAAGGATTTTTACTTTGTTACAAAATACTTCTGAGCTTCAAATAAGGGTAGTTATAATTTCAAGTTGTAGAATTCTGAGACAACTTGTAATATTTCATGGTTTTGAACATTCCTCATTGCAGAATTGTATGTGGCTTGACCTGGGGATAAAGTGTTTCATTAGGGATAAGTCTGTCTGATTAATCAGACACAAAAACGAGGCTTTGTTCGTAACATTTCCTAGTGTCTCGTTCATGGAAAAGATGTGTTTTGAATTCCAGTTTAATTTCAGTTTTGGCAGTAAAGTGATCACAATTTTAGTTGAATAACAAATTTGGAAATACGATACTTGTATTTTATTATTTCCACAAGTTCATGATCATATGTGTAGAGTGATTAAATGGTAAATGAATTTGTTTAATTGGTTAGGCCAAGGTAGTAGATTATAAGGAAGACTGCAGAAGGTTTTGCGCTTTGTAATTACTAAGAACAGGCTTGGTATTATCATAGAGTCTGAGAAGGACTTCACTTACGTGTGATGAACTTCAGGCATGAGTACAGATCAGATCATACAGCTTCAAAGCCAAAGTTATACTTGCCTTGGCATATGTTCTGTCGTATGCTAACTATTGCTTTTAGACTAAAGTGTGTTCTCTAATCAGCATTCTGTAAAAGGTCTTGCATGTTGAAAACCTAGATGGGATTTGTTACCTAGCTCTGTTTTCTTCTCATTCTTCTATTTGCTAGTATTTTCGCACCTAAAGGGGTTTTCTTGTTTGTTTCTGTTGTTGGTTATTTGGGGTTTTTTGCCATTTTAGGATGTGTTCTTTAGCTTTTGCCTCCCTCACAATGTGTTAGGTCATCTTGCCCCTTCCCAGTCTGTTTCTCTGAAGATCACTGTGATATTCTTATATCCAGAGGAAATTACTTCTTTTGTATGAAAAACAAATTAGGATTGTAAATCCAATGTTACCTGCTCTTTAACAGAAAAATGCTCAAAGTCTAAAGAGCATTCCAGTTTCTTTTCTTGTCTGTTTAGCTTTTTTCCTTTTGCACTTATGTATGAAATGGTCTGGTATTAATTAAGTATGGCTATTGCGAGTTCCAAATGTATTTGAGCTTTTATTGCATCTTGGATGTATTTTCTTTAAGCATGAGGCTGACTTTGAAGACGTACGTCACATTTTGTGATAGGTTACTGATTCATTTAAAACAGAACTTCCGGCACTGGCAAAACCCCAGCATTTGGAATAGACATACTAGATGGAAACTACCTGGCCCCCTTTGTGACTTCTTTCTTCTTCCGGTGTTTCTAGTATCTTCTGAGCTGAGTTTGTGGGACTTGTGATTTTTCTCTGATGAAACTAAGTAGGGACTACATTGCTACCTTAACTACTTGAAAGCTATGGTTTCCTTAGCTGTTAAGAGAGTTTATTATTTTTGGGCTTCATAGCTGGAAAAATGTGATTTTGGTTAGCTTATCTCCTGAAATGTTATATTGATTAGTGTCAACAAAGTGACTTCTTTCTAAATTGGGAGCTAAGAAAAGGCATTCATGTAGAAAGTGACATTCAACCACAAGATCTGTTTTATTTCATCCGTCATTTATTGAGAAGGCCCGGAAAGGAGAAATGATTCATGTGAAGATACCAGACAGGCTTTGCTTTAGATTCCATGAAAACAATGAAGCTTTGCATTAAAACATTGCACATCTGAGTGAGTGTTTCACCTTTATCTTGAGTGACTTTTTTTAGCACATCATTTTCATATTTTAACGTAACTAGAAGCATAATCCAGAAATGTGTTGTTAGTGGTAATACATATAGCTTCAGGATATGCTTTAGAATCTCAACTTTTTCTTGCATTTTTTTTAAAAAACATCTGTTTGAATGAAACATGTTTGATCTTGAACCACGATAATTCTTTTCTCATTCATTTAGCCATCCAGTCATCATATAACAAGATACTGTTTTAATCAACCTTTTATTGTGGGTACTGCACCTTTAATGAAACCTGGGTTTGTTTTCTTGTCCATGTGTATATGTTCTAGGTATTGTTAAAATGGCCCTCACTGAATCACTGCATGCTGGTTAGATTTGAAGGATAACTGTTACACACTTGATGTTGTTCCTCATAAAAACATTTTTATTTATATTAAGTAATTTTTTGATGAAAGGAAGAACCAGCTGCACAGTTTTGTTTGCTGTACCTTTGAACAGTCTGATGGGTGTTTGTTTGCTATGATTATATGCATAACGTATTCACTTTTCTGTCTTTGGCCAGTTAAATTTTTGATCACCAATACCAAAACCAGTACCAAATAAATTGCTGTCTCTCAAAAGATTATTCTTGGCTGGGCGCAGTGGCTTAGACCTGTAATCCCAGCACTTTGGAAGGCTGAGGCAGGTGGATCACCTGAGGTCAGGAGTTGAAAGCCAGCCTGGCAAATATGGGGAAACCTCATCTCTCCTAAAAATACAAAAATTAGCCAGGCGTGGTGGTACACACTTGTAATTCCAGCTACTTGGGAGGCTGAGGCAGGAGAATCGCTTGAACCTGGGAGGCTTAGGTTGCAGGGAGCCAGAGGTTACAGTGAGCCAAGATTGCACCACTGCACTTCAGCCTGGGTGACAGAGCAAGACTCAGTCTCAAAAAAAAAAAAAAAAAAAGGTTATTCTTTAAATTAGCAAGTAAGATGTCAGCAACCATTCTTTTTAAACTAATTGCTTGTAACTAAAATCAAGACATGGGCAAGGCATGGCAGCTCGCACCTGTAATCCAGCACTTGGGGAGGCCAAGGTGGGCGGACCATGAGGTCAGGAGTTCGAAACCAGCCTGACCAACATGGTGAAACCCATTTCTACTAAAAAAGAAAATAAAGACCTGAAATATTTTTCTGACTGTACTATTTGACTTTAAAAGTTGTAGTAAGGCTGGGTGCAGTGGCTCACACCTGTAATCCCAGCACTTTAGGGGGCCGAGGTGGGCAGATCACAAGGTCAGGAGTTCAAGACCAACATGGTGAAACCCCGTCTCTACTAAAAATACAAAAAACTAGCCTGGCGTGGTGGTGCGTGCTTGTAATCCCAGCTACTCAGGAGGCTGAGGGAGGAGAATCGCTTGAACCCAGGAGGCGGAGGTTGCAGTGAGCCAAGATTGCACCACTGCACTCCAGCCTACGTGACAGAGGGAGACTCCGTCTCAAAAAAAAAAAGTTGTAGCAATTTTAATATTCCATATGATGACACTGCCTTTGCCTCATGAAAAACTTAAATTACATGCTACCTATCCAGTTACTCTATTAGAGTTCTCATTCTGCTCTAAATTGACTTTTTTTCTCTGTATGAGCAGTTTCCAATTCACATCGCATAATGTGTATCTTCTCACTTCATTTATTAATGAAAAGATACGAAATAGATTAAAATGAAGAATTTTACCTTTGATTTCGAGCTAGAGTGCCTGCAGGGGCTGGTGGTTACCTGAGTGAGTATTGGGGGCAGCATGTGTGGTTAAGCTCTGTGATGGACAGATCTCAGGCTGTCCAGATTCGGGAGGTAGTAGTCAGTCAGTTCTCATTGATCACAGCTATTTAAGGAAGCTGCACTCATGTTGCCAAGTCTATCTACTTTTCAGATTTTCATGTGAAATCTGGTTTTGAAATACCCAGTCAGATGCATAAAGAACCATTCAAATGTGTAAAGAGACCAGGCGCAGTGGCTCACGCCTGTGATCCCAACACTGGGAGGCCAAGGTGGGCGGATCACATGAGGCTAGGAGTTCGAGACCAGCCTGACTAACATGGGGAAACCTCATCTTAACTAAAAATACAAAAGAATTCACCGGACATGGTGGTGCACACCTGTAATCCCAGCCACTTGGGAGGCAGAGGCATGAGAGTCACTTGAACCTAGGAGGCAGAAGTTGTAGTGAGCTGAGATCATGCCATTGCACTCCAGCTTGGGTGATGGAGTCAGACTATGTCTCAAATAAAAAAAAAAAAAACCACAGGGCCCAAGCAAGGGTGGAAAAAGCAGTTTCTGACTTCTTCTGATTTAGCAGATCCATGTATGCTAAGGAAGTTGGGGAAGAAGGTAGCATTGCTCACCATGGGACCAGATTCCAGTGGATGTGTTAGCACAAGATACCACCTCATCTGTTCTTTACATTATTTGAGCTCAGCTTTGGTTAGACAGTAACTTTTTAAGAAACCTGAACATGGCTGGGCATGGTGGCTTATGGCTCTAATCCCAGCACTTTGGGAGGCCGAGGCGGGCAGATCACCTGAGGTCAGGAGTTTGAGACCAACCTGGCCAACATGGAGAAACCCCGTCTCTACTAAAAATAAAAAAATTAGCCAGGCATGGTGGCAGGTGTCTGTAATCCCAGCTACTCAGGAGGCTCAGGCCGGAGAATCACTTGAATCCTGGAGGTGGAGGTTGCAGTGAGCTGAGATCGCACCATTGCACTCCAGCCTAGGTGACAAAAAAAAAGAAACCTGAACACATCTCATAGAGGTTGGTAGTTACCGAAACTAGTTTCTGATAACCTAGCTAAGGCCATTTTCATTAGGAAATAAAATGCAGACAAGTCGCTTTTTGAATGGAAAATTTCTATAGGCTTAAGGGAAAATATACAGGGCAATCTTGTGGTACTAGATAATTGTGTTGAGGGCCAGTAACAAGAAGGTTTATGAAAGAAGGTAGGAAAATCTCAGAGTTAAACTCAGCCTGAAGTTTTTGCTGAAGACCAGTTTGGACCCAAAAGATGAAATTTCTTTCTCTTCATCCTTGCTCGTGGATTAGAAACAGCCCTCTTGTCACTACGAATTCTGCTAGCATGACTTCTGTGGCTACTCAGAAATCTAAGCTCCACTTAAAATACTGGAAACTGAGCCAGGTGCACTGGCGCACTCCTGTAATACCAGCTACTCGAGGCTGAGGCAGCAGGTTGCTTGAGGCTAGGAGTTCAAGGCCAGCCTTGGCAACACAAGATCCACCCACATTTCTACAAAAATAAGATAAATTTGGCTGGAACCACAGCCCAGATCCAGACCAGTAAGAACACCACTGCCATCTAGTTGTTGCTGCCGTGGTGTGGAAGATTCTATTATTATTTTCCAGAAAGGATTCCTTCTCTTGCCCACTTTGTGCTTCCCTGTAAGGGAATTTTGTGCTTATATTGCCCTGCCCCCCTGACTTTGGGTTGGCCATGTGATTTGCACATATAGATGGGTGATGGGCAAAGTGAAAGACCCTGTGCGTGTTCTGAGCAGAGAGCTTGGAAGGCATCCTGAGTTCCTGCCCCTGTGCTTGCACTCCTGCCGTCTTGCATGAGAAGAGCATACCCCAGGTAGCTGGCTGCTCCTCCGGCCTGGGTTCTGGAAGAAGACATGTGGATCACACCTGAACTCAACCTACAGTCTGGAGCCCAGATCATCAGATTCCAGCAGAAGCCACCCATCAGCCGCCCACCCAAAACTGATGCTCAGAACCGTGAGATATGCATGCTTCTTGTTGGAAGCCCCTGAGATTCGGGGGTGTTTGTTACTACAACAAAAGCTGACAGAAAATACAAAAAATACACGTGACCAGCTTTAAGAATCTCTCCAGGCCAGGTGTGGTGGCTCACACCTGTAATCCCAGCACTTCGGGAGGCTGAGGTGGATCACTTGAGTCTAGGAGTTCAAGATCAGTCTGGCCAATATGGCGAAATCCTGTCTTTAGTAAAGATAGCAAAATTAGCTGGGTGTGGTGGTGCACAACTATAATCCCAGCTACTCAGCAGGCTGAGGCAGAAGAATTGCTTGAACCCAGGTGGAGGTTGCAGTGAGCCAAGATTGCGCCACTGCAGTCCAGCCTGGGGGACAGAGCGAGACTCTGTCTCCAAAAAAAATTAAAAATAAAAATACAAAAATTAGCTGGGTGTGGTGGCGCACGCCTGTAATCCCAGCTACTGGGGAGGCTGAGGCAGGAGAATCGCTTGAACCCAGGCAGAGGTTGCAGTGAGCTGAGATCGTGCCACTGCACTCCAGCCTGGCAGATAAAGCGAAATTCTGTCTCCAAAAATTAAAAATAAAATTAAAATACAAAAATTATCGAGTTGTGGTGGTGCACGCCTGTAATCCCAGCTACACGGGAGGCTAAGGCAGGATAATCGCTTGAACCTGGGAGGTGTAGGTTGCAGTGAGCTGAGATTGTGGTGCTGCACTCCAGCCTGGGCGACAGAGCAAGACTCCATCTTGAAGAAAAAAAAGAAAAAAGAATCTCTCCTACCCCTGCTGCTTTGCATCCCTGTCTCTAGATACAATATCCTACGTGGCTGTACCCCACTGGCCAAACCCAGGTCATGCACCTGTGCGGCACCTGCAGGGAAACTGAGAAAGTGTGTATCGAGTGTTTTCATTTTCTGTAGAAGTGGGTGGGCTGCATCACTCCCTCGTCCCAATGAGAATCATGGGGTGGGTGGACGGGGCTGAATGGTGTCCTCCAGGAATTCATGTCTGCCCAGAACCTCAGAATGTGACCTTATTTGGAAGCAGGGCCTTTGCAGATGTAATTAGTTAAGTTAAAATGAGGTCATACTGAATTAGGGTAGGCCATAATCCAATAACTAATGTCCTTATAAGAAGAGAAAACATACAGCAAGTTGGTGCTGAAAAAAAAAAGCAAAGAAAAAAAAAAAGAGAAAACAGAGACACAGAGCGATACACAGGGAGAAGGCCACATGATCACAGAGTCAGAGACTGGAGTGATGTCTCCCAGCCAAGGAACGTTGAGGATTGCTGGCACCCACCAGAAGTGGGGAGAAGCATGGGACAGAGCCTTCCTAGAGCCTTGAGCGAGCACATGGCCCTGCTGACACCTGAAGTTTAGACTTTTAGCCTCCAGAACCACGAGAGATTTGTATTCTGTTGCTTCATGCCACTCAGTTCAGGGCGCTTTGTGACGGCAGCCCTGGGAAATGAATACAGTGGGCAGATCCTCAAATATAGGAAGGAGGTGACAATTAGAAGTCATCCCTTTACCCCTATGAAAAAGTTTTCTCTTCCTATGCGTATTTCAGTAATATTCTGAAACAGTAATTCAAGAAAAGGACTCTTGGATGTTTCTTCTTTCAAAGCAGTCTGCTTCTTCCTTTAAAGCAGGTGGAGGCATGCCCCTATAATCCCAGCAATTTGGGAGGCTGAGGCAGGAGGATCACTTGAGCCCAGGAGTTTGAGGCCGCCGTGAGCTATGATCGCACCACTGCACTCCAGCCTGGATGACAGCAAGACTCTGTCTCTGAAAAAAATTAAAAATTGGGCCAGGCGCAGTGGCTCATGCCTGTAATCCTAGCACCTTGGGAGGCCGAGGCAGGCGGATCACTTGAGATCAGGAGTTTGAGACCAGTCTGGCCAACAAGGCAAAACTCCATCTTTACACACACAAAAAAATTAGCCAGGCTTGGTGGCACACACTTATAGTGTCAGCTACTGGGGAGGCTGAGGCACGAGAATCGCTTGAATCCGGGAGGTGGAGTTTGCTGTGAGTCAAGATTGCGACACTGCACTCCAGCCTGGGTGATAGAGCAAGACTCCATCTCAATAAATAATAAATAAATGAATACATTTTAAAAAATGAAGATAAAAAATTGAAGCTGTCTGTGCATGAACTTGAAGAAATGTAGCCACAGTGTCCCCTGGGCACTATAGCCTCTGTGGAAGGAATTTGGCATTTAGGGTCTCTGCCTTTTCCTAGATCCCATCTCATCCAAAGGTAATTTTGCCTGGATATGGTGTTCGAGAGCTCCGGGTGAAAAACAGGTATCTTTTGAAAAAGTTTGAATTTCAGCGTACAGGAGCTGCTCTGGGGACAGAATGCCTAGGGCTGGAGTTTGACATCTGAGCAAGACCTAAGCTGATTCATTAGTGCAAGTCACATTCACAAACCTTAACATAAGAAAACAGTGCACCCTATTGGACTATCTCAAAACCATCTGGGAACAAGGTGGGAACTGTAAATACAGTAGTCCTGTCTTACCTGCAGTTTCACTTGCTCTGCTTTGTTACCTGAGGGCAACCGGGATCTGAAAGTATTGCACACAATAAGATATTTTGACAGAGAGAGGAGAGAGAGATAGACCACATTTACATAACTTTTAATACAGTATATTGTTATAATTGTTCTATTTTGTTAGTTATTGCTGTCAATCTCTTGCTGTACCTAATTTATGTATTAAACTTTATCATAGAAGCTGGGCCTGGTGGCACATGCCTGTAGTCTTAGCTACTCAGGAAGCTAACATGGGAGGATCATTTGATCTCAGGAGTTTGAGGCTACAGTAAGTAAGCCATGATCATACCACTGCACTCCAGCCTGGGCAACATAGCATAACCCCATCTCTACAAAACATTTTTAAAAATTAGCTAAGTTTGGTGGTTCATGACTGTAATCCCAGCAAGTGGGCAGGCTGAGGCCAGAGGATTGCTTGAGACCAGGAGTTTGAGGTTACAGAGAGCTATGATTGTACCACTGTACTCCAGCCTGGGCAACAGCGTGAGACCCCATACGTTAAAAAAAAAAAAAAAAAAAAAGGCTAGGTGTGATGGTTCACATCTGTAATCCCAGCACTTTGGGATGCCAAGGCAGGAGGATTGTTTGAGCCTAGGAGTTCAAGACCAGCCTGGGCAATATAGTGAGACCTTGTCTCTTGAAAAAAAAGTGAAAAAAAACAGGCTGGGAGAGGTGGCTCATGTTTGTAATCCCAGCACGTTGGGAGGCCAAGGAGGGTGCATTACTTGAGGCTGGGAGTTGGAGAGCAGCCTGGCCAGCATGATGAAACCCCATCTCTACTAAAAATACAAAAATTAGCCAGGCATGGTGGCACATACCTGTAATCCCAGCTACTCAGGAGGCTGAAGCAAGAGAATTGCTTGGCCCTTGAAGGCAGAAGTTGCAGTGAGCCGAGATTGCGCTACTGCACTCCAGACAGGGAGACAGAATGAGACTCCTTCTCAAAAATAAATAAATAAAACAAAAATTGAAATTCAACAAGGCAATGGCATGGAGACAAGGTGGGGACGGCTTTAATTAAGACACTTCTGGCTGGGCATGGTAGCTCACGCCTGTAATTCTAGCACTTTGGGAGGCCAAAGTGGGCGGATCACAACGTCAGGAGATAGAGACTATCTTGGCCAATGTGGTGAAACCCCATCTCTACTAAAAATACAAAAATTAGCTGGGCATGGTGGCAGGTGCCTGTAATCCCAGCTACTCGGGAGGCCGAGGCAGGAGAATCGCTTGAACCTGGGAGGCAGAGGTTGCAGTGAGCCAAGATCGCACCACTGCACTCCAGCCTGGGCAACAGAGCGAGACTCCATCTCAAAAAAAAAAAAAAAAAGACACTTCTGAGGCATAGCAACCAAGGATCATGCGTGGCTCTTATTTTGAATCCGGATTCCCATAAACCAACTGTAAGAAGACACTTTTTTATTTTGGTAAGTAGATATTTTTAACATAACTGGGGAAATTTTAATATGACCTGGGTATTGGATGACACTAAGCCATTCTGATAATTTTGTCAGGTGTGCTATAGGTATCATAAGAAAAGGTCTATATTTTAAGAAGTATATGCTGAGGGAGAGATCCAAGATGGCCAATTAACAACAGCTCAGGATTGTAGCTCCCAGTGAAAGCACAGAGAGCGAGTGGACACCGCAATTTCAGACGAATTTCTGTTGCCCACAAACTGGGAGATTCCCAGCGGAGGAGCCACACAGGTCGCCAGCGCGACTCTTTTGGCTGGCATGGCTGTTTTGCCGGTGCCCCGGCGTGGCGCGGCGCTTCTCACTGCGGAGTATACGCTACTGGGTGCCCTTTGAGTCGGGCTCAGCTGGTCCCATCCCCACAAGGAGAACAGCAGTTGGAAGCGCCGAGGACTGAGAGTTTCACAGTAAGCACAGCTGAACCTGGGAAGGCCTAGCTCTGTGGGGAAGGGGCGTCCGCCAAAGGAAAACTAAGAAACAGAAAAAACTTCATCACCAACAAGCCGGACGTCCAGTCAGACCCAATCCGAAAGTCAGCAATTACAAAGACGACAGGTGGATAAATCCACAAAAATGGGAAGAAACCAATGCAAAAAGGCTGAGAACACCCGAAATCAGAATGCCTCTCTTCCTACAGGGGATCGCAGCTCCTCATCAGCAAGAGAACAAGGCCTGACGGAGAATGAGTGCGATGAACTGACAGAATCAGGCTTCAGAAGGTGGATAATAAGAAACTT
>CAUYLG010050715.1:0-22175 GCA_963573385.1 Cacajao melanocephalus | reverse complement strand
TTTTAATACCCATTTTTAGACGGCATTCTAGCCTGGGCAGTAGAACAAGAATCCCGTTCTCTCTCCCTCTTTCTCTTCCTCTTTCTTTCTCTCGTACATTCTTTTTTTCTTTCTTTCACTCTCACTTTCTTTCCTTTTTCTCTCTTTAAAAAATTAAAAAAACAAAAACAAAAACAAAAAAAAACCAAAATGTCCTTTGAGCAGTTCCCCTGAGGAACATGTCAGTGCTCAAAATGTTTCAGATATTGGAGCATTTCAAATATCAAAATTTCAAATTTGGGATGCTCAAACTGTATTTATATAGTTATTTTCAATTGTATATCTTAAAATATATTTTAAATTTAAAAGACTAAAATGCATAAAGAAAATAATTATTAATATCATATATGTTAATATATAACATAAATATAAAATTAAATTTATATAAAATTAATATATAGTATATCAATATATTGATATAAAAGTTATACATATATATAAAACTTTTCAGAGTTCCCTTTACAAAGTCTCAAAATACTTTATAAGTGTTTTACACATCATTTATGAAATATTATATTCTATATAAAAAATCCACACATTCTCACAGAATGATAGAGGAAAATTCACATTTACTATCTAGGGTATTAAATTTCCAAGACCACATTCTTCTCTTAATAAAATTGACCTTTGCTAATGTTAAAAATTTTTTATTTAATACTTTAGGAAATAGCTGTGCAATGTTTTAAATAAATGAAGGAATGTGGGAACTTGGAACGAAATGTCAAGTAGTTTCATGTTTTTATGCATGTGAACATTGCCTCATAAATCATTTTTATGCTATCATGTTTACTAATTGTGTGGATTTATTAGAGTTCTTTTTGGCCAAAATAATGGTGAGCTACCTGTGTTTATATTAAGTACTTTCCTATCAGCCTGTAGTAGTTTGCCATTGTGTTACTGTGATTATTATTTTTTCTCTGGTTCCTATCTTCTTTACTACCAGTTCTAGCCTGGCCTGCTTGTATTTTCTCCTCCTTTTTTTTTCTAAAAAGATAAACAAGCTTTAATTTGCAAAGGGCATGGGAGTTATGAATACAAGATGACCTCTTAAGAACTTGTCCAACGCCAACATTCCTGAAACAAGTCTTAAAATCTTGTTAGTGTTATATTATTACCATTTATTCTAATATGTGTCCTTAAAAGTTAAAATGATAGAACTAGTTGAAATAGCAAATAATATTTGAAATAATTTTTTCTGATATGTAATGCAAGACATCATTAAGTATAAAGAGTAACAACACCCACTGAATTAATGGTTTACAACCCTGACTGAACATAGAAATTGGAAGATTTTTAAATTACTGATGCCTAGATCTATTACCTAGAAATTCTGATACAACTGGTTTGGAGTGCAGTGTGGACACATGATGTTTTTAAAACTCCCCAGATAATTCTAAACTATAATTAATGTTGAGACCCACTGGTCTCAGACTGTCTCCTGACTATGTTATCAACCTTGACTACACATTAGAATCAATGGGTATATTTTTGAAACGTACCTTCCCAGACTCCAGGTCCAGAAATTCAAATTCTGTTTTTCTGGGATGGAACCAGGCATTCATTTTCTTGTGTGTCCTGATTTTAATGTGAAGTCGAGGTAAGAATTATATTGCTCAAGAACCAAGAAGTTTAACATAGCAGCATGGGAAGGTGTGATATACTGTCATTGTGTGTGTGTTTTTTCACTGTTGTTTTATTGATGACAAACCATAAGCTTGGCCTGCTAGAAGAGTTCAATGGCATAAATTTAATTTTTAAAAGTAAGTAACTTTGTTTTAAAAATAATTTGTAGTAATAGTCATTAAAAAAACTGAGACACATTAAAATATTAAAGTATTTATTTGCTCATTCAGTGATTCATGAATCTGGCAGCTCCTGATGAAGGAGCCAAAGAGAAATCTTTTAGAGGGTGAATTTGGAAACCAAAGAAAGATATTTGATTGGTTACAGTGGAGTGGTAGCCTTATTTGGATCATTCCAGTGGAAATTCCCTAATTAGAAGTTAGCGGGCAGTTTCTGATTGGTTAAGCTTAAGGGTTTTGTTTTGTTTTGTTTTGTTTTTGACTTTTTTTTTTTATCATTTACACTGATTTGGGTTTCCTTTTCTTTAGGTAGAAACTCAGGGTGTTGAAGCTACCTCAGCCTGCTGGCTTTCTAAGTATTTCAACACAGAAATACTACTTTAGGGCACACTGGAGTTGCAGTTCTATTTTGCCATTGAGTGGTTTCAGATTTGTCCTTCCTGTAAATTTGGTCAAATTAGTCATTGTATTTCTATAAGTCTGAGATTCAGATATTTAGTTGCTCTGAGAAGGTGTTGAGATAGCGTTGTGATGTCGGTCAGATTGAACGTGACTTTGAATCTTTTCTATTAATGTTCTGATGTAAAAGAGTGATATCTCAGATACACTGCTAATGCATAAAAAAGCAGAGCCTCACAAATAGCTTCCTGTAATACACAGAAAAAAAATGTCCAGTTTTGAACTTATAACACAGGGTAAGGTAAAAAGAAATTTAATTAAGCTTATTACTATTGAACATGCAAATGACAAAAAAAATCCATTCAGTTGGGCCTGGACAGAGAGAGGGAATGGTGCACACCCGAGGAAGCAGGCGGACGCCAACGTTTCCATTTCCTCGGTCTCGCGGGAAGCTCCGCTGTGCGCGCCCCCGCTGGGGGCGGAGCTCAGACTTCCGGGCAGAGGCGAGGCACGGGCGCGGCCGTCACGTGACAGCACTGCCCCGGGGGTTGTGGGTGTGCCGCGGCGCCATTTGCTCTGCCAAACCGACAAAAGAGAGATCATGGCCAATGACGCCAAGCCCGATGCGAAGACCCTGCAGGTGCTGCGGGACACCGCCAACCGCCTGCGGATCCGTTCCATCAGGGCCACGTGTGCCTCTGGTTCTGGCCACCCCACGTCGTGCTGCAGTGCGGCGGAGATTGTGTCTGTCCTCTTCTTCCACACGATGAGGTATAAACAGACAGACCCAGAACACCCGGACAACGACCGGTTCATCCTGTCCAAGGGACACGCTCCTCCCATCCTCTATGCTGCATGGGTGGAGGTGGGTGGCATCAGTGAATCTGACTTGTTGAGCCTGAGGAAACTTCATAGCGACTTGGAGGGACACCCTACCCCCCAACCGCCGTTTGTTGACGTGGCAACAGGGTCCCTAGGGCAGGGAGTCGGTGCTGCATGCGGAATGGCTTATACTGGCAAGTACCTTGACAAGGCCAGCTACCGGGTATTCTGCCTTATGGGAGAAGGCGAATCTTCAGAAGGCTCCGTGTGGGAGGCTTTTGCCTTTGCCTCCCACTACAACTTGGACAATCTCGTGGTGGTCTTCGACGTGAACCGCCTGGGACAAAGTGGCCCTGCACCCCTTGAGCACTGCACAGACATCTATCAGAATCGCTGTGAAGCCTTTGGATGGAACACTTACTTAGTGGATGGCCATGATGTGGAGGCCTTATGCCAAGCATTTTGGCAAGCAAGTCAAGTGAAGAACAAGCCTACTGCTATAGTTGCCAAGACCTTCAAAGGTCGGGGTATTACAAATATTGAGGATGCAGAAAATTGGCATGGAAAGCCAGTGCCAAAAGAAAGAGCAGATGCAATTGTCAAATTAATTGAGAGTCAGATACAGACCAATGAGAATCTCATACCAAAATCCCCTGTGGAAGACTCACCTCAAATCAGCATCACAGATATAAAAATGACCACCCCACCTGCTTACAAAGTTGGTGACAAGATAGCTACTCAGGGAACCTATGGTTTGGCTCTGGCTAAACTGGGCCATGCAAATGAAAGAGTTATTGTTCTGAGTGGTGACACAGTGAACTCCACCTTTTCTGAGATATTCAAGAAACAACACCCTGAGCGTTTCATAGAGTGTGTTATTGCAGAGCAAAACATGGTAAGTGTGGCACTAGGCTGTGCCACACGTGGTCGAACCATTGCTTTTGCTAGTGCATTTGCTGCCTTTTTTACTAGAGCATTTGATCAGCTCCGAATGGGAGCCATTTCTCAAGCCAATATCAACCTTATTGGTTCCCACTGTGGGATATCCACTGGAGAAGACGGACCCTCCCAGATGGCCCTGGAGGATCTAGCCATGTTCCGAAGCATTCCCAATTGCACTGTTTTCTATCCAAGTGATGCCATCTCGACAGAGCATGCTGTTTATCTAGCTGCCAATACCAAGGGAATGTGCTTCATTCGAACCAGCCAATCAGAAACTGCAGTTATTTATACCCCACAAGAAAATTTTGAGATTGGCCAGGCCAAGGTGGTCCGCCACAGTGTCGATGATAAAATCACAATTATTGGAGCTGGAATTACTCTCCATGAAGCCTTAGCAGCTGCTGACCATCTTTCTCAACAAGGTATTTCTGTCCGTGTCATCGACCCATTTACGATTAAACCCCTGGATGCCGCCACCATCATCTCCAATGCAAAAGCCACAGGCGGCCGAGTTATCACAGTGGAAGATCACTACAGGGAAGGTGGCATTGGAGAAGCTGTTTGTGCAGCTGTCTCTAGGGAGCCTGATATCCTTGTTCATCAGCTGGCAGTGTCAGGAGTGCCTCAAAGTGGGAAAATGAGTGAATTCCTGGATATGTCTGGAATCAGTACCAAACACATTATAGCAGCTGTGACACTTACTTTAATGAAATAAACTTCTAAAAAGTCAAGTCTATTGCCTTTGGTCCAAAAGACTGATATCTTTGTATTAAATTCATGCTTACTGTTACAAAGCCGTTATTTATACCTACACAGTTGTACTCCTTTAAAGCAAAGCCATTTAACACTTTTCTTCATTCCTGATCTGGAAATTAATCTTTTAATCTATGTATAAATGTCACTCTAAGTCATTAATGTGGATTTTAAAATTGTAAGCAACAGAATAGGCAATAAAACAATTACCTAATACAAATATTTCTGATAAGGCTACAAATATCTGACTAAGTTTGGGAATTAAGATAGAAGTAACTATATCTTAAATGAATATGATTTCCTTGTAAGTTAAAAAATTGAAATTGAATTGTTGACTTCAATAGTCCAAGTTTTGAAGGATGTTTGAACTTTTGTATATTGCCATCCTATACCTGCAGTTTTACAGATAACGTTTGACTGCAGTTGCCTTGGAAATTCCTCCAAAGTTTGCCTTCCTCTCCCCTCTACAGTTTAGAGGTGATGGTGCAGTAGTGAAAGCTCTTACATTGTATCACACTGCTTGTGGTGTTCTGTGAAGAGATGAAACTATAACTCGTTCGAGTTTGCACACTACACACATAGTTTTGTGAAGCTTCAGAAATGGTTCTTTTTTCCTTGTGGTCAAAACAGATTGTTAATGTGGTTATATTCATCTACTAATGATACTAAAGTCAATGTAATAAAGCACTTAAAAATCAGCTGCTTTAGTCTGTGCTGTGTATGTGGGATTTGATTTCTCCCTGATGAAATCCTAAATAAAGAAGAACTTGTGCCTAAATCAGAAGCAGAGATAGGCATGTCTCTCAAAAGCAAACCTGGAAATAGGTGGAAGCTGGAGGTAAGTTACTAGAGAAGATTGTATGGACTAAAAAGCCATCCCTTAAGCAGATTGTCAACTTTTTGCTGTGAGTGTATAAACGTATGCTTGGAGTACAAGAAAGTACCAGCCAGGCAAATCACAGATGGACCCAAGGTTCCAAACTAAATTAAAATTACTATGTCTATGTCAGGTAATTATTTCCTTGTTTTTATTACCCTCATTAAGTTCTTTGGAGGTATAACCAATTTTTCTCGGCAATCATTGTCTTAGGAGGTGTGATAGAGCTAAAAAAATGTTAATACTAACCTGCAAATTAGAGAAACCAGGCTCTCCTTGTGTGCTATTATCTGTTTTCTCTAAGCTGATTTCCATTTTTGTAAAATGATTATGAAAATTGCTCTGTTTTTCATAAGATTTAAAAATTACTTTGTAGAAATAAGTTGATATAAAATCATTGTAGAAATTTAGAGAATGCAAATAAGCAAAATATGTTTACCTCACTTTTCACACACAAAAAATCCATTCAATTACTAGCATGTGTTCTGTACATGCTGTGAAAGTGGGCATGCAAAATGGTCTATTTCCAACTAAACATGCGTAAGCACACCTTTAATAATGACCATAGATCAGTTTTTTTAATGTCTAATGGAATCTCAGACACCACCAGAAATTATATATTTTTTTGTAGCAGGATGGGGAAGCCCTTAGGAATCTCTCCTGTAAAGGCTCTGTTCCACAAGTTATCAACCAGAGGCTATGGGCTCCAGAAAGAAGAAATGGCAGATGAGAATTATGTCTGCAATTCTTTGAGTAAGACAGAATCATATCCAGTTTTGTTATATTGAACGTTCTCTAGCTTTGAATCTGTCCTGAGATCTTTTAAGCATTATAGAAATCTTAGGAGAGAATCATCCTGACGAATGCTAACCTTTGACTACTAAAGCTTGTGAAGATGTAGTTTTGATGAACAACATGATGACTGGTTTAACTCTGGCCTTCTATTCATTGTTTTTGCTGTGGAGATCTATTAGATTATCGATAACCTGATGATATTCCAGGGACAGCTGTTGACACCAGCAGCTGCCTTGCTTATGTCCTAAAGACTGGCAGACATCTGAGAGTGACACTAATCATTTACATGGTGAATGACTCCCCAGTCATTTCCTGATTTCTGTAATCCTCAGATAGTGAAAGAAGGAATCAGTACACTGAACTTATTTTATGTTACCTCATTTATGCTACCTTATTTAAATATATCAGTAGCTCTTAAGCTACATGGAAATTCAGTAGAGAGCCCCATTAGGGAAAAAAATAATTTTTTAAAAAGTGAGACTCAATGTTTCTGACTTTAAAATTATGTAACAGTAATGAAAAGTACTCGCTGAGTTTTAGTTACCTCAGTTTGCCGAACTTTACAGGAATTACTAAATTCTCTAGAGTCCAATCAAAGGGGTTGGTTTGGGAAGTTGAGAAGTATTGAACTGCTTTGATGGCCTTTACTATCATGATATGGAAGAAAGGTCCTCACACATTTTTGAGATAGAAGGGAAGAGTGTACTATTCTTAGAGAGGAACTATCTTCTCCATCCTTCCTGTAAGAGAGGGGAGGAGACACTGAACCAATTCCCTTTACTGACATTGGTAGGGGAGAGTTTCTATGAGAGAATTGCTCACAAGGTTTGGAGTTAACTCCAAGAAGGGAAGATAGCTATTTCTTTTCAAGGTTAGATGTTGATTTAGACGTGGATTTGGTTTCCTGACCAAATAGAACTACTGGTTTAGAGTAGAAAAGGTTGGCAAACACAGTAGGCAAAATATGCCACCACCTGTTTTTATAAACTGTAAGATAAGAATGGTTTTTGCATTTTTAAATGGTTGAAACAATTAGAAGAAGAGTACTATTTCATGACATATGAAGTTCAAATTTCAGTGTCCATGAATAAAGTTCTACTGGAACATAGTCATGCTCATTCCATTGAGTATTGTCCGTGGCTGCTTTGGAGGTACAGTGGCAGAGTCGGGTAGTAATGAGAGTCACCATATAGTCTGCAAAGCCTAAGTATTTAAAACCTGACTTTTTATAGTAAAGGTTTGCAAACCCTGGGGGAGAGCACCCGAGAGAGATGAGGGTGATAGTATAGACGTGGAGGGAATAAGGGCTGACCCTTTGAGGCCCAGGCCTCAAGGCCACCTCTACATTTGACTAAAGCATTCATAAGATTAGAGGTTGCAGGCTTGTCAAAGATCACTACACTAAGAGTAGAGAGGTACATGCCTCAGAAATTCTGTGTGATGCCTGCAATTTGGGAACAATAGAAAAGTGTTCCCCAGAAAAGGACCACCAACTGTTACTTGCTATTAAACCTTTCGGTTAGGATCAGTTGGCCCTAAACCTTATTGAGTTTTTACGTAGGTTCACAAGGTTGTTTCACAGAGAGTGCGCAGTAATCTATTTGGAGAAACTACTGGGAAGAGAGATAGAGAAGAGTTGTGAGAGAACTCTCTTCAACTCTCACTGTTGTAACAACGGGAGCGAGGGAAAACTGAGATTGTAGCTTTGAAGGATGTATAGTTAAGTATGGTTACAATAAAGCTGTTTTAATAACTGAAAATGATGAAATGTTATGAAATTGCAGACAACATTAAAGGTAATTTATATATAATGGATGGGATACAGGAGGTTTCAACAGAATGTGGATGATAGTGGTTAATGTAAAAATACAATTATTTTGTGATTATAAACACCAGAGTTGAGTAACTCCAATCAAACTGGTTATCCTAAGGAGAACATAATTCTTTGTACAACATTTTATCAATTATAAATTTTATATTTCTAATACTGAAATATTTTTGTAATAAATTCGTGAAAAAATGATTTATAGTAAGAATAAATCATTAAATCATCAAACTCCTGACGTCAGGAGTTTGAGACCAGACCGGCCAACATGGCGAAACCCCATCTCTACCAAAAATACAAAAATTAGCTGGGTGTGGTGGTATGTCCCTGTAATCCCAGCTACTCAAGAGGCTGAGGCAGAAGAATCATTTGAACCTGGAAGACGGAGGTTGCAGTGAGCTGAGATCTTGCCACTACACTCCAGCCTAGGTGACAGACCGAGACTCTGTCTCGAACAAAAATAAAAAAGAAGAAAGAAAAGTTCAGGTGACATCTCAGTCTCCACAACATTTGGTTTTGTCTTTTCCCTCTAGGGTGTTTGTATATTGCTGATTTTTATGAATAATATGTTGGATATACACCTTTTTTCCGAATATAGTTATTTCAAATATCTTCTCTCACTCTGTGTGTTCCCATTTCACTCTCTTTAAGAGCTTCTTCTGATGAACAGAAGAGTTAATTTTGATGTCCTATTTATCATTTTTCTCTCTTTGGTTTGCACTATTTGTATTCTGTTTAAAGCATCTTTGCCTTCTCCAAAGTGATTGAATATATTCTCTTATATTTTCCTCTGCAAATGTTATATTTTTATCTTTTACGTACAAATCTACAATTCATCTGGAATTGATTGTTGTGTGTGGTGTGAAGTTGGGGGTCAAGATGCATTCTTTTCTCATTTTGACACAACTGCAGAGCACTATTCACTGCACCATGGCATTATTTTTCTCACAAATCAAGGGACTGTTAATGTATAGATCTGTTTCTGTTGTATTGGTCTATTTCTCTATTCTTATGTCCATATTATACTGTCTTAATTATCATTGCTTTATAACATGTTTTAATATTCAGTAGTTAAGTTCACCATTTCCTCCACTTTTTGTTGTTCTTTGTCAAGATTGCGTTGGCTATTGCTGGTCTTTTAATTTTCATATAAATTTTAAAAATAGACTGATCATTTCCACAAAAATTCTGTTGCATCGTCATGCACTTACATATGGATTATAGTCCTTTTTGATTTTCCATTTAAAGAGATCATATTATTAAAAGTCCTGTAGGAAGTTAAACAAAAGAGATCTCGTTAAAATGCTTCTAGCAAGTTAAGTTCACAGTCTTCAAACTGAGGTAGGCCTACTTTGGAAGGATCGTGGTATGCAGGCTTGGAAGATTTTAAGTGCATCCGTTTCCAGATCCTGAAGTCCATGTTTTTGTTTCTAAAATTAGTCTGTTTGGGAATACCCCTGTGATCATTTCCAATATTGTCTTTCACAATTATCCTTTTTCTACTTTTCGAAAGAAAGACACACTTCTTACCATTCTTAATGTTATCATTCATTGCTAGTTGTGAAATTGTCACAGTGCCAACTAATATTTCAAAATATTGTTTCCGGCAAAACCTCCTTTAATGAAGTCACTATGAACCCGCAGTAAATCATAGTGTTTTTTCTTGTTTTACTCCTAATAAAAATGAATCTTGTAAAAATGAATCTTGTAGTTAGGAAGTTACTTTAACCCATAAAACCATGTTATGAATTCAACACATATTATAGTTTGGAGCGGTGGCAATAATCACCACTTTTGTTGAATAAAGTATTTTCTCTCATAACTATTGTCAAAACATAGTTGCTGAGTATCTCAGGGGAGCAAAGCCAAAGAACAACAGTAAGAAATACTGAAGATGGTAGCCTGATTTAGGCAGTCAGCAAGTTCTGACAAGTCTCTATGCCTCATCTGTCTATGCATTTTGGAAACTGAATATTCAAGACTTATGAAAGGCCTTTTCAATCTCATGAAGGAGAAGAAACCTGGTAAAGACTCCTTCGGCTGGGCGCAGTGGCTCACACCTATAATCCCAACACTTTGGGAGGCTGAGGCTGGCGGATCATGAGGTCAGGAGTTTGAGACCAACCTGATCAACATGGTGAAACACTGTATCTACTAAAAACACAGAAATTAGCTGTGGTGGCAGTTGCCTATAATCCCAGCTACTCAGGAGGCTGAGGCAGGAGAATTGCTTGAACCTGAGAGGCAGAGGTTGCAGGGAGCTGAGATCACACCACTGCACTTCAACCTGGGCAACAGAGTGAGACTTTGTCTCACAGAAAAAAAAAAAAAAAGAAAGAGAAAAGAAAAGAAAAAAAGAAAAAAGACTCTCATTTGTGCCTATAGTATGAAATTATACTTTGTATGATAAGGCAGAGGAAGTTAAAATTTGCTATGTATTTCTGACAGACCAGTAGATTGTCTTCTTTTTTCCCTACTATTTGTTTAGATTCACAGGAGACATGTGTTTTTTGACATGTGACAAAATTCCTGGATAATGCACAGCTATGTGCATATTTTCATGTGTGTATAAGAGTCCCACCTGCCACTGATCCCCACAGCTCTGTTTATTTATCACTAACATTCCTGGTTATCTCTCATGGTGTGCATTTCTTCCATAAACTTACCAGATTTACATTAACCTAACTTCAGTATGTTGTGGATTATACTGTATAAATAGAGCGCCTAAAAGATAATAATCAATATACTTGTTTTAAAACTTATATTTACTTTTGGCCCAATACCTTATCTTATTTTTTATGTTAATTTCCACAAATTAGATAAACTGCTCTCTTAATAGCAGAAATCTTAAGTGCATGTGCTAGGCAAAATGTACCATCACTGCAATCTAGGACAGTCTAGGGCAGAGTGCCCTGAACTTTAGAAAACCTGCTTCTTTTAGTCAGAATTAATTTATCCCTGTCAGATGTGATATGTCATTTTATTTCTGTTGGATATATTAAAAATATGTTTAACAACTGTATCATAAAAGAAAACATTAGTAATATAACCAAAGCTACATCATTAAAATAGTAATTAAAAATTAGATATAACTTTAAAGTTTCTGCAAATATGTGAGGAGAAAAATTTTAAGTCCACAGGTTTAGTTTATTGGGGCTCATTTGTACCAGGTAGAAATGACAAATTGCTGGCTTAAGAAATGTATCCAACCCATAAAAGTCATTCTACTTCAGCAACAAGGTTTTTCTTTATTTTTTTTCTAACATTGAATTTGTACTGAAACATCCATAGACAATGGATTTCCTCTGCTTCCTTTCCACCCTCCCTCCCTACTTTCTTAAATCTGTTTCGCAAACTTTTGTGCCAGGCTTCTGAATCAAGCATTTAATTTGCTAGTCAAGTGGCAATTTGTAAGCAGATTGTACAAATAAAGAGTAAATAGCTTCTTTAACAAAGTACAAACTCTATTTGTAAGAAAGTATAAAATTTTACTGAAACACAGAAAACAAACAAGATCTGAGTAAATGTCAAAATAAACTATGTCTAGGATGGAAAGTCTTAAAATAATAAAAATACCAATTCTTCTGAAATGAATGATTCAGATAAAATACCAAAAGGATGTGTGGGGAGTGGGTAAGGTGTATTAGGGTGGTTAGAGTGAAGAGAAAATAGATTGGTTCTAAAGTTTTTGTGATTAAATACATGTCTGAACATCACCAAGACGTTTTGAGAAAGAAACATAATAAATACTGACTACATAATTTGAGAAGCCTAATGCAAAATAAAAATACAAACACTTTGTTAAAAAATTATTAAGAATTTCAAGTCAGCAAGAGCAGAGAATTACACCAAGTGTAGGAGAAGTCTGCATTACTGCACAGGTTGCATGCAAATGAGGCTGATCATAGATATGACCATTCAGTGAGATCTACAAATGGATTAACGGAGATAGAGATATGATCTCTGTTTTGTCAGAGACTATAACGACTGGTTAATGATTCTTTTGTGTGCTTTTTATTTCCCTAGTTTAATCTCAAATCAATTAAGAAGTTGGGCTTCAATAGGAAAAAAACCATTTTTTGGTATCTAAACCAGTAAACCCCTTTGTTTCTCTGTCTCTTGTGTCTCTTGACCTGTGCCCAAAATTATACAACTAAAAGCTGTAAACTATCCACTTGTATATATGTCTGTATATCTGTTATTTAGAAAAGCTTTTATTTCTCATTGAGTATAAAATATTCTTCTATGTAGGAGAATATTAATAAATTAGATTACAAGTAACTTAAACTGAAGGAATTGTATTTAGTGGGCTTATAGAGATAAATCAGTGCTTATATAAATCAAATATTCCTAATGTTTCAAGAAAACAAAGACATTAAACTTACAATGAAAAAGTATTTCAGATCTGAAATGTATTTTCTTACAAAAACTAACTTAGAAATGTTTTAAGGTTTCAAACTAAATTAACTTAAGATAAATCTGTAAGCAAATAAGACCAGTCTAACAATTTTGATTTAATGAAAAAAACTATATCTTCTGATTTATCCATGTGAAGTTTAAAAGCAACTGATATTTTATTCTATTTTATTTTGGTTTTCCTAAACTTAAATAGGCTTACTGATAAAAGAAGCTAACGCTAACATAAAGTTTATTATTATTCTAAAAACATACATTTTTATGCACCTTAATTGTATTATTATTCTGATAAACATTATTTCAAGACTAATATTTTGTCGTATGTCAGCTTAAAGATAATTTCTAAGACTTTTAGGTAACTTAAAACCTGATTGATATAAAGTTGCGTTAATTAATACATAATAATTAGATATGTAGATACTTTTAAATTAAGACAACAATACAAAACATAATAAAGAAGAAAACTTGGAAAGTAAATTTTATTCACCTTGATTTATTATACCTGAGACTGAAAAAAAGTCTGTAAAATGTGTTAAAATCTTACCGAGTTTGTCCAATTTTTACAGTTTTGCTGCTTCCTTGGGTTATAGATTAACACCTTTGTCCACAGTATAAAAATATTTTCAATTATAAAAGAGCTAGTGTTCTTTTTAATTGTGAAGCCTATTTTTATTTTATTTTATTTTATTTTGAGATGGAGTCTCGCTTTGTCACTCAGGCTGGAGTGCATTGGCACGATCCCTCTCACTGCAACCTCTGCCTCCTGGATTCAAGCAATTCTCTGGCCTCAGCTTCCTGAGTAGCTGGGACTACAGGCATGTGCCACCACACCTGGCTAATTTTTGTATGTTTAGTAGAGACAGGGTTTCACCATGTTGGCCAGGCTGATCTAAAACTCCTGACCAAAGGTGATCCACCCGCCTCAGCCTCCCAAAGTGCTGGGATTACTGGCATGAGCCACTATGCCCAGCCTCTATTAAAAAAAAAATTATTATAACTTTTTTTTAAATAGGTGATGAAGTATTGTTTATCAGATGATATCTTAATCAAGTATATAAATCTCCTCTTCTAAGTATTTTGTTTCTTGCATTCCCCAAATCAGATTCTAAATACATAAAAAATAAATGCAATTGTCAGGATATCTTTTAAACCTGAAAGTATTTTGAGATAGACCAAAGAGAACCTGGAAAATAATTTTTTTTTCTTTCACTTAAAATAGGAGTGCTAGAAAGCATTTGGTTTGTTTAATATGTTACTACGGTAAGAGTTCCATGGGAATAGTTACTGATTCTCAGCCTTCATTGATCTAACTTTGTATAGGTAAAATGTTATTAATATCAATATTTAAGAAATTGTATGCTTTATGGAAATTTAGAGAGAGTTGTTAATGTCCTCACTGTCCATAATGTTTCAACCTCAAGAGAAACAGTTATCAAAACTCTTTGAAATATTTGTCCTGTCTTGTATAGCTTAAGCTTCCTGCTTTGCCTAATATTTGATAGTAAATAGTGGTCATAATATCAGTTATTATATAAAATGTCAATTGAGCATAATAATTCTTTTTTTAAATTCAAAGATAACATCTTCTAGATAGTAATTCTCTATTGCGCATACATATCAGACTTGCCCTTGGAGTTTGAGAGAAACAGATGTCTAGGCCCTACTCTGGACTTACTGTATCTTTTTTGCTTTACATCCTTGATCTAAAAAATTAAGTCTCAGAATCACTGTATTGCCTATCTTGAGATTTTCTCTTAATAAAAATCATATTCATACATTTGTGTAAAGCAGATGTGATATTTGATGGCTTGAAAATAGGCTTAATTATTTATCTTAGGAATAATTTGTCTAAATTTGATTTTGGAAGAGTGCTGTTGTTTGCTTTGTATGCCACAGAAATACTTTTCTTTGAACCCTCATTCAACCTCTCCAATTTAACTGTTATTAGGAGCAAATTAACTACAGCCATTTTAAATATCTCTCACCCACTGACAGTTTTCATTGGAATCTGATGTTTGCCTGAAGTCTCTGCCAAAACCTACAAGTCAGAGATATTTTCTTCAACAAGAAAAACAATTTTAGAGACTTATGTAAGGGACTCTACTAGGTACTTAAACAACTGACTTCAGATAACAGACTCTTAAAGACAGGATTCTGAACAGACATTGTTTAGGCAACTTTCAAATATATCAGTGGACTTAATCAAGATACCAGAACTCAATTCCAGACAAGAAGTAGATGGCATAACGTGACTACTAACTCGTGATCCCACAGGAAAACAATTAATGACTGAATGAACTAATGAGGAAAAATGTATTATGGTTATCTGTTTGGAGTATTCTTGATTTTGTTTTCACAATATATTTTTTAGATATATAAGGAAGCTACTTCTTTTTTGTCTTAAGCTATCTAATCAACACTGATTTTACAAATTCCAGTGAAACATTTTAAAAATAATATCTGATTCTCATGACACCCTCCCCTGCTAGAAGTGAAAAACTTGAACTAAATCTTATTTTTTTTTGTGGCAAGTTAACTTATTGTAATTATTTTCAGATATTTGGTAAGAAACAGTCCTCTTTCTTACCAAATGATAATTAGACAAATTGATTATGCAACCATTCCAATATCGAGTATCATATCTGAGAATGGTGATGATCAAGTCAGGTATTTTAAACAACAGATATTTTAAGGAACAAAGATCAATGTACTTGTGGGACCCCAATGCCTATGAACTTCTCCCAGGAAAACTGGCTTGGTACAGTTGGAAAGGCAAGAAACCTTGATAAACTTAGAAATCCTTAAGAAAAAACATATTCGTCCCTGTTCTTAACTACTATGATGAAAACTGGCAAAAAGAGATTTTGGGCTTGGATTCATAGCTTCAGGACAGTGATTAATAGAAGCTTTTACACACTGGGAGCCTTCAGTCTAATATCTCTCATCCACTATGTAAATACTGCATGCATTTCTTATCCTTTATTTTCTTCTTTCTTCCACACTCTACACAACCAGAATACCTGAAATTAATATAGTAAAGGCCTGTCCTCTAACATGTGTATACAAGATACCACTCCTGGCTGGGAGTGGTGGCTCATGCCTGTAATCCCAACACTTTGGGAAGCTGAGGTGGGCGGATTATGAGGTTAGGAGATCGAGACCATCCTGGTTAACATGGTGAAACCCCGTCTCTACTAAAAATACAAAAGAAAAAAAAATTAGCCAGGCATGGTGGCACGCAACTGTAGTTTCAGTTGCTCAAAAGGCTGAGGCAGGGGAATCTCTTGAACCCAGGAGACGGAGATTGCAGTGAGCCAAGATTTTGCCGCTGCACTCCAGCCTGGCAACGAAGCGAGACTCCATCTCAAAAAAAAAAAAAAAAGAAAAAGAAAAAAGAAAAAAACCACTCCTTCAGTTTACAGTGATAATAGCTTCTTTTTGTTGTATGATATACAGTTCATGAATTTCCAGTCAAGACATTGACTCATTGAGCTTCTTTTTGCTGGGTCCACAAAGATCAGATACTTTGGTACTACTGCCCAATATAGCATCATTACACATTAACTGATAATATTCCGACCTGGACACAGCTTGGCCAACATCTAATTTTTATTCTGTTCTCTGTGGGCTATCCCATAATTTCAGCAGTACTTTCCTCTTTTCAGGGCTTACTTGTACCTAGTTGTTTTTTTGTTTGTTTGTTTGTTTTGCTTCTATTACTTTTTATATTCTTTGGGAACTTACTTCATTAACCATCCCTTCCTTTTTCTAGAACCTTTAAGAGAACAGATGCCATAGCAAGAGGAAGGTAGCATTCAGATTATAATAGGTAAGAATGAAGGAAGTGATGAGAAAATTAAGCCAAGAATATATGACAAGACTTTTGAGATTTTTTTCTACTAAAAATATTCTGTAAAAGGTAATAGGTATATGCAAATGGCTTTTTAAGATTAGTGGAAGCAGAGGCATGGTACAGGCTTAGAAATCAATGGAAAGAGAATGCTATAAAAGTTTTAGAGATGAAGGCACTGAAAGAAGGAGTGACTTTTAGTTAAGAAGAAAGAAAATGATTAACATCATGGAATCTTTGAGGTAGTGACAAGAGAAATAAAAATGATATTTAAATTTATAGAGGAAAGTTGAAGAGGAAGGTATAAGGAAGTATACTGAGGAAGTATTGATAAGGAAGTGTGTAAGATTCCAGGTTATCCAAGAAGAGTCAGTGACTTACTGTATACATTTGTTCATAAACTGTAGAGTTTAAAAATCACAAGTCTAAGAACTCCAAATATCACCAATGCCCATGATATCAGACATCTTCATTCTCAACCCTTTCCAGCTTTGTACTTATATCTTAAAAATCTATTTCATCCCCTCTTAAAATGAATGGACTATAGCTGTCGGTGCTGGCTTATGTTTATTGTTAAAACTCCTTCTTGGGGGAGGATCCAAGGTGGCTGAATAGGAACAGCTATGGAGTGCAGTTTCTGGAAAGAACAACGCAGAGGGTGAGCGTTCACCACATTGTCAAATGAGTTTTCCCTGCCCACAGACTGGGAGATTCCCAGGCTGAAAAGCACCACGAGTTCCCATCATGGCTGCTTCAGCCGATGCTATGGGTTGGTGCACAGAAACTCACAATTTCTGGGCAGCTGTTTCAACTGGCACCTGGAATGCCTGGGAGGCAGAGCCGCCCATTCAACTGAAAGGGAAGGGACTGAGACAGGGAGCCAGGTGATCTGGCTAGGCGGGTACCACCCCCACAAAACAAGCAATCTGAAACGCTCTGGATTGAGAGTTTTGCAGCAAGTACAGCTGGACCGAGGATGGTTCAGCTTGGTGGCGGCTGAACATTCCTAGGATAGAGTACCTGGGAAAAGAGGCGGTTATGAGTTCTGCTGCAGCAGACTTAAATGTACCTGCCCAGCAGCTCTGCACGGAACAACAGAGCTCCCAGCACAGCACTTGAGCTCCTATAGGGACAGACTATCTCATCAAGCAGCTCCCTGACCCCCATATACCCAAAGAGACACCTCGTAAAGGAGAGCTCAGGCTGACATCTGGCAGGTACCCTTCTGGAACGAAGATAACAGAAGAAGAAACCAGCAGCAACCCTTACTGTTCTGCAGCTGCCACAGGTGATTCCCAGGCAAGCAGGGTCTGGAGTGGATCTCCAGCAGTCCTGCAGCAGAGATGCCTGACTGTTAGAAGGAAAACTAAGAAACAGAAAGAAATAGCTTCCACATCAACAAAAAAGACGTCCACTCAGAGACCCCATCTGAAAGTCACCAACTACAAAGACCACAGGGAGCTAAAGCCACAAAGATGGGAAGAAACCAGTGCAAAAAGGATGAAAACACCAGAAATCAGAATGCCTCTCCTCCTCCAAGGAATCACAACTGCTCGCCAGCTAGGGAACAAAGCTGGATGGAGAATGAATCTGATAAATTGACAGAAACAGACTTCAGAAGGTGGGTAATAACAAACTTCTCAGAGCTAAAAGAACATGTGCTAACCCAATGCAAAGAAATTAAGAACCTAGAAAAAGGGTTAGATGAAATGCTAACTAGAATAAACAGCTTAGAGAAGAATATAAATGACTTGATGGAGCTGAAAAACACAGCACAAGAACTTTGCAAAGCATACACAAGTTCAATAGCCAAATCAACCAAGCAGAAGAAAGGATATCAGAGATTGAAGATCAACTCAATGAAATAAAATGAGAAGGCAAGATTAGAGAAAAAAAGAGTGAAAAGTAATGAACAAAGCCTCCAAGAAATATGGGATTATGTAAAAAGACCTAATCTACATTTGATAGGTGTACCTGAATGTGAGGGAGAGAATGAATCCAAGCTGGAAAACACTCTTCAGGATATTATCCAGGAGAACTTCCCCAACCTAGCAAGGCAGGCCATCATTCAAGTCCAGGAAATACAGAGAACACCACAAAGATATTCCTCAAGAAGAGCAACCCCAAGGCACATAATCGTCAGATTCACCAGGGTTGAAATGAAGGAGAAAATGCTAAGGGCAGCCAGAGAGAAAGGTCGCGTTACCCACAAAGGGAAACCCATCAGACACACAGTGAATCTCTCAGCAGAAACCCTATAAGCCAGAAGACAGTGGGGGCCAATATTCAACATCCTTAAAGAAAAGAACTTTCAACCTACAATTTCATATCCTGCCAAACTAAGCTTCATAACTGAAGGAGAAATGAAATCCTTTATGGACAAGCAATTGCTGAGAGATTTCATCACCACCATGCCTGCCTTACAAGAGCTCCTGAAAGAAACACTAAACAAGGAGAGGAACAACCAGTACCAGCCACTCCAAAAACATACCAAATGTTAAAGACCATTGACACAATGAAGAAAATGCATCAATGAACATGCAAATCATCCAGCTAGCATCAAAATGGCAGGATCAAATCCACACATAACAATATTAATCCTAAATGTGAATGGGCTAAATGCCCCAATCAAAAGACACAGACTGGCAAATTGGATAAAAAATCAAGACCCATTGGTGTGATGTATTTAGGAAACCTATCTCATGTGCAAGGACACACATAGGCTAAAAATAAAGGGATGACAGAAGCTTTATCAAGCAGATGGAGAGCAAAAAGAAAGCAGGAGTTGCAATCCTGGTCTCTTATAAAATGGACTTCAAACAAACAAAGATCAAAAGAGACAAGAAGGGTAAAGGATACATAATGGTAAAGGATCAATGCAGCAAGAAGAGCTAATGATCCTAAATACAAACATACCCAATACAGGAGCACCCAGATACATAAAGCAAGTTCTTATGACCTACAAAGAGACATAGACTCTCACACAATAATAGTGGGAGACTTTAACACTCCACTGTCAATATTAGACAGATCAATGAGACAGAAAATTAACAAGGATATCCAGGACTTGAACTCAGATCTGGACCGAGCAGACCTAATAGACATCTACAGAAATCTCCACCCCAAATCCACAGAATATACATTCTTCTCAGCACTACATTGCACCTACTCTAAAATTGACCACATAATTGGAAGTAAATCACTCCTCAGCAAATGCAAAAGAATGGAAATCATAACAGTCTCTCAGACCACAGGGCAATCAAATTAGAACTCAGAATTAAGAAACTAACTCAGAACCGCACAACTTCATGGAAACTGAACAACTGGCACCGGAACATCAACTGGATAAACAATGAAATGAAGGCAGAAATAAAGATGTTCTTTGAAACCAATGAGAATGAAGACCAACATACCAGAATCTCTGGGACATATTTAAAGCATTGTCTAGAGGGAAATTTAAAGCAATAGGTGCCCACATGAGAAATGAGAAAAGATCTAAAATCAACACCCTGTCATCAAAATTGAAAGAGCTAGAGGAGCAAGATCAAAAAAACTCAAAAGCTAGCAGAAGACAAGAAATAATTAAGATGAGAGCAGAACTGAATGAGATAGACACACAAAAAACCCTTGAAAAAAATCAATAAATCCAGGAACTGGTTTTTTGAAAAGACCAACAAAATAGACCACTAGCCAGATTAATAAAAAACAAAAGGGATAAGAATCAAATAGATGCAATAAAAAAATGATAAAGGGGACGTCACCATCTATTCCACAGAAATACAAACTATCATCAGAGATTACTACAAACAACTCTATGCACATAAACCAGTAAACCTGGAAGAAATGGATAAATTCCTAGACACTTGCACCCTCCCAAGCCTAAACAAGGAAGGAAGAAGTTGAAACCTTGAACAGACCAATAACAAGGGCTGAAGTTGAGGCAGCAATTAATAGCTTACCAACCAAAAAAACTCCAGGTCCAGATGGGTTCACAGCCGAATTCTACCAGACATACAAAGAGAAGCTGATACCATTCCTTCTGAAACTATTCCAAACAATCCAAAAAGAGGGAATCCTTCCCAAAACATTTTATGAGACCAACATCATCCTGATATCAAAACCCAGGAGAGACTCAACAAAAAAAGAAAACTTCAGGCCAATATCTATGATGAACATAGACGCAAAAATCTTCAGTAAAATACTGGCAAACTGATTGCAACAGCACATCAAAAAGCTTATCTATCATGATCAAGTAGGCTTCATCCTGGGGATGCAAGGCTGGTTCAACATATGCAAGTCTATAAACGTAATTCACCACATAAACAGAAACAAAGACAAAAACCACATGATTATCTCAATAGATGCAGAAAAGGCCTTTGACAAAATTCAACATACCTTTATGCTAAAAACTCTCAATAAACTAGGTATTAAAGGGACATATTTCAAAATAATAAAAGGTATTTGCAACAAACCTACAGCCAATATCATACTGAATGGGCAAAAACTGGAAGCATTCCCTTTTAAATCTGGCACTAGGCAAGGATGCCCTCTCTCACCACTCCTATGCTATATAGCATTGGAAGTTCTAGCCAGAGCAATCAGGCAAGAAAAAGAAAAAAAAGAAATAAAGGGTATTCACTTAGGAAAGGAGGAGGTCAAATTGTCTCTATTTACAGACAACATGATTGTATATTTAGAAGACCCTATCATCTCAGCCCCAAATCTCCTTAAACTGATAAGCAACTTCAGCAAAGTTTCAGGATACAAAATCAATGTGCAGAAATCACAAGCATTACTACACAGGTATAACAGACTAACAAAGAGCCAAATCATGCGTGAACTCCGATTCACAATTGCTACAAGAAGAATAAAATACCTGGAAATACAATTAACAAAGGATGTAAAGGATGTCTTCAAGGAGAACTACAAACCACTGCTCAAGGAAATAATAGAGGACACAAACAGATGGAGAAACATTCCATGCTCATGGTTAGTAAGAATCAATATTATGAAAATGGCCCTACTGCCTAAAGTAATTTATAGATTCAACGCTGTCCTCATCAAGCTACCAATGACCTTCTTCACAGAACTGGCAAAAACTACCTTAAACTTCATATGGAACCAAAAAGAGTCTGCATAGCCAAGACGATCCTAAGCAAAAAGAACAAAGCCAGAGGCATCATGCTATCTGACTTCAAACTATACTACAAGGCTACAGTAATCAAAACAGCATTGTACTGTTACCAAAACAGAGATGTAGACCAATGGAACAGAACAGAGGCCTCAGAGGCAACGCCACCATCTACACCCATCTGATCTTTGAGAAACAGGACAAAAACAAGCAATGGGGAAAGGAGACCCTGTTTAGTAAATGGTGTTGGGAAAACTGGCTAGCGATGTGCAGAAAGCAGAAACTGGATCCCTTCCTGACATCTTACACTAAAATAACTCCAGATAGATTAAAGACTTAAACATAAAACCTAACACCATAAAATCCCTAGAAGAAACCCTAAGCAAAACCATTCAGGACATAGGCATAGGCAAGGACTTCATGACTAAAACACCAAAAGCATTGGCAACAAAAGCCAAAATAGACAAATGGGATCTAATTAAACTCCAGAACTTCTGCACAGCAAAAGAAACAATCATTAGAGT
>CAUYLG010050714.1:0-24938 GCA_963573385.1 Cacajao melanocephalus | reverse complement strand
ACACTACTGGGCACAGAATAATTTCTTAACAAATAATACTAAATTATTGTGATTTTTATTATTAAGAAGAGAAAGCCTGGGTGAGGTGGCTCACACCTGTAATCCCAGCACTTTGTGAGGCTGAGGCGGGTGGATTGCTTGAGGTCAGGAGTCCAAGACCAGCCTGACCAACATGGTGAAACCCCGTCTCTACTAAAAATACAAAAATTAGGGCCAGGCACCGTGGCTCACGCCTGTAGTCCCAGCACTTTGGGAGGCCAAGGCGGGCAGATCACGAGGTCAGGAGTTCGAGACCATCCTGGCCAACATAGTGAAACCCTGTCTCTACTAAAAATACCAAAAAATTAGCCGGGTGTGGTGGTGGGCGCCTGTAATTCCAGCTACTCAGGAGCCTGAGGCAGGAGAATTGCTTGAACCTCAGAGGTGGAGGCTGCAGTGAGCCGAGATCACGCTATTGCATTCTAGCCTGGGCGACACAGCAAGACTCTGTCTCAAAAAAAAAAAGAAAACATGACTATCAAGGTTCCCAAATATGATAAAACACAGTCTTCAATATACAAAATGCTGCTGGACACAGTGGCCCATGCCTATCATTCCCAGCACCTTGGGAGGCTGAGAGGGAAGACTGCTTGAGCTCAGGAGTTCAAGACCAGCTTGGGCAACATGGCGAAACCCAGTCACTACAAAAACAAACAGGAAGCACAACAATTAGCCAGGTATCCTGGCTCATGCCTGTTGTCCCAGTGACTGGGGAGGCTGAGATGGGAGGATCGCTAGAGCACAGGAGGTTGAGGCTGTAGTGAGCTGTGATCACATCATTACATTCAGCCTGGGTGACAGAGTGAAACCCTGTCTCCAAAAAAAAAAAAAAAAAAAAAAAAAATTCTAACTACAACTGTTACCAGAAAAGGGGTCCAATCCAGATCTCAAGCGAGGGAACTCACGTAAGAAAGAATATGAGGTGAATCCATAGGTTAAAGTGGAAGCAAGTTCATTAGGAAAGTAAAGGAATAGAAAATGGCTACTCCATAGGCAGAGCAGCAGTTTGGGAGGCTCAGCTGCCTATACTAATTATTACTTCTTGATTACATGCTAAACAAGGGGTAGATTACTCATCAGTTTTCCACTGGGGTAGCACAAGTCACAACCTACTACTAGTAGATTCTATGGGTAATCTTCCCAACAAAGATTTGTGAGGCAGGTGGATCACCGGAGGTCAGGAGTTTAAGACCAGCCTGGCCAAAATGGTAAAACCCCCATCTCTACTAAAAATACATAAATACAAAATGATGAAACCCTGTCTCTACTAAAAATACAAAAATTAGCTGGGTGTGGTGGTGCATGCCTGTAATCCCAGCACTTTGGGAGGCTGAGGTGGGTGGATCACTTGAGGTCAGAAGTTTGAGTCCAGCCTGGCCAACATAGTGAAACCCTGACTCTACTAAAAATACAAAACTTAGCTGGGCATGGTGGCAGGTGCCTGTAATTCCAGCTACTTGGGAGGCTGAGGAAGGAGAATTGCTTGAACCTGGGATGGAGATTGCAGTGAGCAGAAATCACGCCACTGCACTCCAACCTGTGTGACAGAGCAAGACTCTCCAAAAAAAAAAAAAGAAAAAAGAATTCCTGGCCTTGTGCAAGTCAAGCTGAGCTCGTTGCTGTTGCCCACAGCTCTCAGTGCTGCCCAACCGGAACTCTGCTCAGGCGTTTTTTTTGTTTTTTTTTTTTTTGAGACGGAGTTTCTCGTTGCCCAGGCTGGAGTGTAATGGTGCAATTTCGGCTCACTGCAACCTCTGCCTCCCAGGTTCAAGCGATTCTCCTGCCTCAGCCTCCCGAGTAGCTGGGATTACAGGCATGCGCCACCACACCCAGCTAATTTTGTGTTTTTAGTAGAGACGGGTTTCTCCATGTTTGTCAGGCTGGTCTCAGACTCCTGACCTCAGGTGATCCACCCATCTGAGCCTCCCAAAGTGCTGGGATTACAGGCGTGAGCCACGGTGCCCAGCCCTGCTCAGGCTTTTTTCCCTGCCAGGAGCAGCAGCTTCCTAGAAGGCCGTCTCTGACTACCGTGGCCTTGACTGTCCTCAGCTAGAAGGAGGCTTTCTCTCCACAGCTGCTCTAGCATTTTACTGCTGTGGCCCGTCAAACACCTCCAGAGCAGGGCCTTTGTGTCGCTACATAGGTTCTAGCACAGTGCCTTGGACACGGTGACATTTGTTTTTGTTTGTTTGTTTGAAACAGAGTCTTGCTCTGTTGCCCAGGCTGGAGTGCAGTAACACAATCATGGCTAACGGGAGCCTCAACCTCCTGGGCTCAAGTGATTCTTCTGCTTTAGCTTCCCAAGAAGCTAGGACCACAGGCAGCGCCACCACTCTATTTTGTTGCTGGCTTTTTTTTTTTTTTGAGACAGAATCTCGCTCTGTTGCCCAGGCTGGAGTGCTGTGTCGCAGTCTCAGCTCACTGCAACTTCTGCCTCCCAGGTTCAAGCAATTCTCCTACCTCAGCCTCCCGAGTAGCTGGGAATAGAGGCATACACCACCACGCCAGGCTAATTTTTTCTATTTTTGGTAGAGATGGGGTTTCAGCACGTTGGCCAGGCTGGTCTCGAACTCCTGACCTCATGATCCTCCCGCCTTGGCCTCCCAGAGCGCTGGGATTACAGACGTGAGCCACCGCGCCTGGCTTTGTTGCTACTATTTTTAGTGTGTGTGTGGGGGGGTGGGTCTCTTTCTGTATTGTCCAGGCTGGTTTCAAACTCCTGGGCTCAAGGGATTCTCCTGCCTCAGCCTCCCAAGGTGTTGGGATTACAAGCAGGAGCAACTGCGAGCCTGGCATTTGGTATTACTTAGTAAATATTTGCTGAAAACGGAAAAAAGAAAGCAGACAAGTGTTCCAAATAACTTTTTTTTTAATAGAAAGGTAATGAGAGTTATCCTTCTAGAATTTTACATGATGTCAAGTCATGAAAAACATATGGTATTGAATTAAAATAAACAGAAAAAAGTCGTTGCTAGGAAAAAATTCCAGAAGTGGATCTAAACTGTTATAAGAACCTAACGTGAGACACACCAGAAAAAACTAATAGGAAAAGGAATTTTTACTTTAGATGTTATGAGGATGGCTGGGCGCAGTGGCTCACGCCTGTAATCCCAGCACTTTGGGAGGCTGAGGTGGGTGGATCACGAGGTCAGGAGTTCGAGATGAGCCTGACCAACAAGGTGAAATCCCATCTCTACTAAAAATACAAAAATTAGCCGGGTGTGGCGGCATTCGCCTGTAATCCCAGTTGCTCAAGGAGGCTGAAGCAGGAGAATTGCTTGGACCTGAGAGGCAGAGGTTGCAGTGAGCCGAGATCGCACGACTGCACTCCAACCTGGGTGGGAGTGAAACCCTGTCTCGGAAAAAAAAAAAAATTAGCTGGATGTGGTGGTGGGCACCTCTAATCCCAGCTACTCGGGAGCGTGAGGCAGGAGAATTGCTTGAACCCTGGAGGTGGAGGTTGCAGTGAGCTGAGATCATGCCACTGCACTCCAGCCTAGGTGACAAAGTGAGACTCTGTCTCAAAAGCAAAACAAGACAAAAATAAATGTTATGAGGACCCCTGAATTACAATTAGAAATTTTAATTTCAGTTTATAGTTGGTCACACTGGAGGAAATTCAGATAGCAAGCTGTCACGTGGAAAGCACAAGGATTGGCCGGGCATGGTGGCTTACACCTATAATCCAGGCACTTTGGGAGGCTGAGGTGGGCAGATCACCTGAGGTTAGGAGTTCAAGGCCAGCCTGGCCAACATGATGAAACCTCATCTCTACTAGAAATACAAAAAAGTAGCCGGGCGTGATGGCACACGCCTGTAATCCTAGCTACTCGGCGGGGCTGAGACGAGAATCATTTGAATCTGGGAGGCAGAGTTGTGGTGAAGCGAGATCGTGCCACTGTACTCCAGCCTGGGCAACAGAGTGAGACTCCATCTCAAATAAATAAATATATGAAAATAAAAAAATATAAAGTGCAAGGATCACTAGAAATGAAATAAATTAGCTTTCTTTAACTATTCAATTAAACTGGCAAAAACAGAAAATCTAGTCTTGGCAGAGCTGTGAAGAAGCCAATGTATCTGACCGGGGCACTGTAAATTGTTTTTTTTCAGGATTCAGTCTTTCAGACAATATGTAAAAAACTGGATATTTAAGACTTCCTATCCTTTGATGTCATAATTTTACTTTGGGTAATTTATGAAATACTAATGTCAAAGAGAAAAAAAATGTTCTTATAAGTGTTTTTAAGAGACTGGGGGCCAGGCGCAGTGGCTCACGCCTGTAATCCCAGCACTTTGGAAGGCTGAGATGGGCACATCACAAGGTCAGGAGTTTGAGACCAGCCTGGCCAACATGGTGAAAACCCATCTCTACTAAAAATACAAAATATTACCCTGGTGTGGTAGCACATGCCTGTAATCCCAGCTACTCGGGAGGCTGAGGCAGGAGAATTGCTTGAACTCAGGAGGCGGAGGTTGCAGTGAGCCGAGATTGCGCCACTGCACTCCAGCCTGGGTGACAGAGTGAGACTCTGTCTCAAAATAAATAAATACATAAATAAAATAAAGGTTAGTTGTAACATGACATTTCACACCTAAATACTTCAGCATGTAACCACTAAAAACAAAGACATGATACTATGTAACCATAATCCCATAATCACACCCAAGAAATAGATTGGATGCGATTTTTTTTCTCATATGCAGTTCATGTTTGGATTTCTCCATTTGTCCCAATAACGTCCGTTATAGCTGTTTTAAAATTCAAGATTCAATTAGGTGTCATGTCTCTTTAATCTCCTTTAGTCTGGAATAGTTGCTTGGCCTTTGTCTTTAGCAGCATTTGCATTTGTGAGGATCCCAGGCAAGTAGTTTTGTAAAATGTCCCACAGTCTAAATTTGTCTGATTGTTTACTCGTTCCTGGATTCATGTTAAATGTTTTTGGAAAGGGAACTCATGGGTAATGTTGTGTCCTTCCATTCTATCACACCAGTGTCACTTCCCTTATGCTAACTTTGACCATTTGTTTCAGCTGGTATCTACCAGATCTATCTACTAAAAAGGTACCTTTTCCCTTTTTCTGAGATGAAATCTCTCTCTGTCACCCAGGCTGGAGTGCAGCAGTGTGATCTCGGCTCACTGCAACCTCCACTTCCCAGGTTGAAGCAATTATTCTGCCTCAACCTCCCAAGTAGCTGGAATGACAGCTTCTTGCCACCATGCCCGGCTAATTTTTGTTTTTGTTTTTTTTTAGACGGAGGCTTTCTCTGTCGCCCAGGCTGGAGTGCAGTGGTATGATCTCGGCTCACGGCAACCTCTGCCTCCTGAGTTCAAGTGATTCTCCTGCCTCAGCCTCCTTAGTAGCTGGGATTACAGGTGCACGCCACCACGCCCTGTTAATTTTTGCATTTTTAGCAGAGATGGAGTTTCACCCGTCGGCCAGGCTGGTTGTGAACCCCTGAGCTAAAGTGATCCACCTGCCTCGGCATGCCAAAGTGCTGAGATTACGGGCATGAACCACACTGCTCCTGGCGTCCCCTTTGTATTTAGTATATCACCTAAGGAATCGTAACTGTAGTTATAAAAAAAAAAAAAGTTCATAGTAGCATTATTCATAATAGCCAAAAGCTAAAAACTAGTGCCAAACTGAAAACCACTCAAATGGCCATCAACAATAGAATGGCTGAATGGTGGCAGCTTCACAAAGTTGGATATTAGCGATGAGAATGAACAAGCTCCAGTTGCATGCCACAGCATGGATGAACTTCACAAATAAACTCAGCTAGATGCTGCTTCATACCATATGACCCAATCAATGTATAGAAAACACCAAAATAGCCGGTCGCAGTAGCTCACGCCTGTAATCCCAGCACTTTGGGAGGCCAAGGCGGGTGGATCACCTGAGGTCAGGAGTTCGACCAGCCTGGCCAACGTGGTGAAACCCCATCTCTACTAAAAATACAAAAATTAGCCAGGCGTGGTGGCAGGCACCTGTAATCTCAGCTACTCGGGAAGCTAAGGCTAGAGAATTGCTTGAACCTGGGAAGTGGAGGTTGCAGTGAGCTGAGATCCTGCCATTGCACTCTAGCCTGGGTAACAAGAATGAAACTGGGTAACAAGAATGAAAAAAAAAGAAAAAAACAAAATAAAAGGCACAACTCATCTGTGCTGTTTGCAGTCAGGAGAGTGGTTACCTTTAATGTGGGAGAAGGGTACTCAGCGACCAGGAGGGTTTCAAAAGAAATTTAAAAATAACAACAAATAGGGACGAGATCTGTAACAAACACAGCAACTACCTCATATAAAACCATGAGAAAAATGCAGGAACCTGCAATAGTTTTTAAGGCAACTAAGATCAAAATAGATAAGACTATAAAAGATCTGAACAGAGTTCACCAAGAGGAAATGTCATTGTCTAATAAGCCGATGGAAAATGTTTAAAATCACTAGCAAAACAGTTTCACCTCTCACAACAGTGCCAGGAAAGACTGATGTAATAATGTGTTCAACATAACATTATAATTAGGAAATTCTATTTATAAGTTAAAGTAATAGCTATGGAATGATGAAATGAAATGTGACATTATATCATGGAATAACATACAGCCATTAAAATGAGTTTTACAAATATTTTTAAGGACACAGAAAAATCCTTTTGCTGAAATATTAAGTGAAACAAGATCCAAAAATGTTTGTGTGTGGATGTGTGCATGTATATTTATGTATATATACATGTATTACATGTGTGTATATATATGAATAGAAATATTTTGGATATATACATAAAATTGGTAGAAAAATCACAAAATTAAAAGAGGTTCTTTTACGTACTATACTATATACTACACAATATATTATTTGCAGGGGTAATTGTAGATGAAATGTGTCTGTTTTAAAGATGTCTGGAGGCTGGGTGTGGTGGCTTGTCTGTAATCACAGTACTTTGAGAGGCCCAGGTAAGTGAATCACTTGAGGTCTGGAGTTCGAGCCTGGCCAACATGGTGAAATCCTCTCTCTACTAAAAATACAAAAATTATAGGTGGGCGCCTATAATCCCAGCTACTCAGGAGGCTGGGCAGGAAAATCGCTTGAACCCAGAAGGCAGGGGTTGCAATGGGCTGAGATCCCACCACTGCACTCCAGCCTGGGCAACAGAGCGAGACTCCATCTGGAAAAATAAAAAAACACGTCTGGAGGTTGGGTGCTGTGGCTCACGCCTGTAATCCCAGCACTTTGAGAGGCCAGGAGTTGAAGACCACCTTGGGCAACATAGCAAGAAAAAAAAAGTAAAAAATAACCACGTTGGTATCGGGCCACGTAGTGTCAGCCGACGTCTTTTGCCTGTGATCAGTCACGTGATCCCAGCAGCCCTCACATCCTCTTCCCAGTACCATCCTGTAATTGGTCCGAGGATGAGCATGTGACTCCTCACAGCCAGTCAGAGCCTCCCTGAGAGGGTAAGGGGGCCCTCTGGTGGCGTTTTTCAGCATAACCCGCAGATCCTCCTTTGGGACTTAGGCGAGGGTCAGTCTTGGAGAGTTTCTGCGGGAGAGACTCTCCAGGGGCACCAGCAGGAGCTGGTTCTGTGTCTGCAGGGAACCGCCTGGTGCTCTCTCCATTAATAGCCCCCACCACGAGTTTTCCCCTCTTTATCTCTGTGACTTCGCAGCCGAGTGTTCGCAGAAGGGGCGAGGGTGGAAGGCTCAAACGCTGTCATACACTTTTGCTTTTAGAAAAACAACAGGACACAAAATTCTATAAACACGAAGTGACGGTACCTGGTACGAGACCCGAATGGAAGTCAGAAAGGTGCCAGCAAGTTAGGGGATTGGCCTTTGGAAAGCTTCCTTCCTTTTAAAAACTATAAAGTGTCCATATAACGTTGTTTGTGTAACGAATGAGAAATGGAGACCCCATTATCATTTACTGATAGTAAATTTACATAAAGCAAGTAAAGTAAGTTTACATTTACATAAAGTAAGCCAGGGTCGGCATCAGATAATTCCATATAGCCCATATTTTAAACCTTCACATTCCTCCATTTCACAGATAAGGAAATTGAGCCCAAGAGGCTGAGAGACAGGATACATGAGCAAAGAATGCAATCCAGGTCTGGTTCCTTTGCATTGCCCTCTATAAACATTATATAAATCCATCTCAAAAAGAAATATATATATATACACACACACACACACACACATTTTATATATATATATACATATATATAGATGTGTGTATATATATATATATTTTTTGAGATGGAGTCTTGCTCTGTTGCCCAGGCTGGAGTGCAGTGGCACGATATTGGCTCACTGCAGCCTCAATCTTCTGGGCTCAAGCAATCGTCCCATCTCAGCCTCCTGAGTAAGCAGGACCATAGGTGTGCACCACCAACCACAGCTGATTTTTTTTTTTTTTTAGACACAGTCTCATTCTGTCACTAGACACCATCCTTGAGTGCAGTGGCATGACCTCGGCTCACTGCAACCTCTGCCTCCTGGTTCAAGCAATTCTCCTACGTCAGCCTCCTGAGTAGCTGGGACTACAGGCGTGCGCCACCACACCCAGCTAATTTTTTTTGTATTTTTTAGAAGAGATGGGGTTTCACCATGTTGGCCAGGATGGTCTTGATCTCTTGACCTCGTGATCCACCTGCCTCGGCCTCCCAAAGTGCTGGGATTACAGGCGTGAGCCACCGTGCCCGGCTTTTTTTTCCTGTATTTTATGTAGAGATGGGGTGTTGCTATGTTGCCCAGAGTGGTCTTGAACTCCTGAGCTCAAACAATCCACTTGCCTCAGCCTCCCAAAATGCTGAGATTACAGACGTGAGCCACTGCACCCGGCTTTCCCTGTATAAAACTTTATAGATATGTTTTCATGTTGTTTCATAATGTTCTTCTTTCATTCAGCAATATGTCAGTGTATTTCTGCCCAAACTTTTATTGGCTACATAGGATTCAGTTGTGTGAATGGACCATGACTTATCCCCTGTTGGACATTTATGTCATCTTGCTTGTTTTTAAGAGACAGAGTCTCACTATGTTGCCCAAGCTGGCCTTGAACTCCTGGGCTGAAGCAATCCTCCCGCCTCAGCCCCAAAGTGCTGGGATTATAGGTGTGATGCCACCACACTGACCAGGTCATTTTTCATTGTCACAGCTAGTGTTATCGTGTGCATCGTAACACACCGGACTCCTTGCTCAGACCTGAAGTCTGATGTGGATCCCGGTCAGGATGAAAAGGTGGCTTGACCTGCGTCAACCTGATGCCTCCAAAGGCACCCACTTGGTTGTCAGCAGTGTCTGCTCCTTGGCACCAGGACCGGGTGGTTGGTCTCCCCCATCTGGAGGCTCTCCCAGGAGCATCTTGTTTGGTTTACTCCTTCACTCACCCTCTCCAAATGTGCTGGGTTTAGTGTGGGACTCTGCATATGTGAGTTCAAGTCCTTTCCCTCAAGGTTAAGTTTGAAATAAAGGGCCGATGCATGCATGTATTCTCTCTTTTTAATTACCAGGCACATTAATTGTAGAAAATGCAAAGAGAAGAAAATAAAAATCAACAGCTATCTCATAAGTCAGTCATAACCACTGTTAACACCTGGGTACGGTACGGTTGTTCTGGAAGCGTGGTGTACCCCCGGATTGCTTGAGACTCTTGTTTACAATCCAGATATTCCATCTCTCCAAGATTCTAATTCAGCAGCCATGCCCTAGGGCCCACACACCGGCTTGTACATAAGCTCCCCAGGCGATTTCAACACCCGAGTTTAAGAACAAGAATGCAAAAGGGTCTTTCTAGACATTACTTGATTTAAAAGAAAATTAAAATGAAGTCATACTATGTATTCAGTTTGGCTTTAAAAAAAAAAATCAGCAATAGAAGATGAACTTCTGGCCGGGCACAGTGGCTCACACCTGTAATCCTGGCACTTTGGGAGGCCAAGGCATTTGAGTTCAGGAGTTCAAGACCAGGCTGACCAACATGGAGAAACCTCGTCTCTACTAAAAATACAAAAATTAGCTGGGCGTGGTGGCTGGCGCCTGTAGTCCCGGCTCCTCAGGCGGCTGAGGCAGGAGAATCGCTTGAACCTGGGAGACGGAGGTTGCGTGACTGCATGAGGGTCCCAGCGAGGGACCGGGCCGAATCCTCCTGTCCCAGTGTCTGCCAGGCCAAAGGGTGCGGGCGCTGCCCCACCTCTCTCCACACTTTCCCTTCCAGCTGCGTTATGAGTGACCTCATTTTCCCTTCACAGCTGCCCTTGGAGTTTATTTCTGCAGAATCGGAATGTGGCTGAAGGAACGCACACCCGATCTGCCCTGGCCCTTCCAGAGAACCCTTCACTTTTTCCTGACACACCCTCCTCTTCTCCTTGCATCTCCCTTCCGGGAGCGCTGAGGAGGGGTCCAGAAGTTCAAAGGCAGAAACAAATGGTGGTTGCAAGGGACTGGGCACCCATGGGAATTGGGGCCGGGGGAGGACTTTGCATCTGGACTGTGGGTTTATTTTTCTTTTCGTTCTTCTGAAGAGCAGCTTACACACTGAAGTCCTTGGCCTTATTTCCTCTTATCGTTTCTTCCTATCCAGATTGCAGTGTCTGCTAAGCCTGGTTCCCAGGCCCTCTGCTGTGAAACACAAACAGATTCTTGAGCTTGCTGCCCAAATCTGGGCAGAGGCCCTTGCTTAAATATCAAAACTGCACGCTCCCCAGGTACAGAGGGACAGGTAGCCTTCTCTCCCTTTGTCCTCCCCAAAACCCACGAGACAGGTCTTATTCGTGTCCTCCCCAAATCGAGGCTCATGAAAGTGAGGCAACTAGTCCCAGGACCCAAGGGTTCAAGCAGAGATGTGAACCTGGGTAGGTCCAGATTCTAGAGCTGCCCTCCCAAACCCTCCACCATGGTGCCTCCTGGAGGTGGGGGCAAGGCCCGGCTGATCTGTCGTTGCAGAAGTTGGCAAGTGTTTAATCTTTGGCTAGAGTTTTACAGGGAGATCTTGAAGGCTCCCAAGCAAGAACGATTCTAAATTCACTTGACTTTAAAGAGTGCCATTCGGGTGCAGTGGCTTATGCCTGTAATCCCAGCCCTTTGGGATGCTGAGGCAGGTGGATCACCTGAGGTCAGGAGTTCAAGACCAACCTGGCCAACATGGAGAAACCCCATCTTTACTAAAAACACAAAAATTTGCCAGGCATGGTGGCAGGCACCTGTAATCCCAGCTACTTGGGTGGCTGAGGCAGGAGAATCCCTTGAATCTGGGAGGCAGAGGTTGCAGTGAGCCGAGATCGCATCACTACACTCCAGCCTCTCAATTAAAAAAAAAAAAAAATGCCATGCTTTGCTTTTAGAACCAAACAAGTCATCCTTGAATGTTGCCACGTCAGAAGACCAGGGAATTGTCAATGGGTGGAGCAGCAGCTCATTAGGAAGTGTGCCTTGGTTTCTCAGTCATATTGTGCTGTTTCAAACGTGTCTTATGTCGCCTGTGCAGCATGTCAGTGTCATTAGACCTCACTCATGTCTGCAGAGCAGCAGACCCCACCCCACTGATACAAAGTTTGTTGTTGTTGTTGTTGTTGTTGTTTTTGGAGATGGAGTCTCTCTCTGTCGCTCAGGTTGGAGTGCAATGGCGTGATCTCGCCTCATTGCAACCTCCACCTCCCAGGTTCAAGCAGTTCTCCTGTCTCAGCCTCCCAAGTAGCTGGGATTACAGGCGCCCACCACTATGCCTGGCTAATTTTTTGTATTTTAATGGAGACAGGGTTTCACCATGTTGGCCAGGATGGACTCAATCTCTTGACCTTGTGATCTGCCCACCTCAGCCTCCCACAGTGCTGGGATTACAGGCCACTGCACCCAGCTGTTTTGTTTTATTTTGAAATAGATGCAGCCCTCTTGTCATTCTTCTTTTTTTTTTTTTGAGACAGAGTGTCACTCTGTTGCTGAGGTTTGAGTGGCACTATCTCAGCTCACTACAACCTCTGTCTCCAGGATTCAAGTGATTCTCCTGCATCAGCCTCCTGAGTAGCTGGGACTACAGGTACCTGACACCACACCCAGCTAAGTTTTGTATTTTTAATAGAGACAAGGTTTCACCATGTTGGCCAGGCTGGCCTCGAACTCCTGGCCTCAAGTGATCTGCCCACCTCAGCCTCCCAAAGTGCTGGGATCACAGGCATGAGCCACCATCCCTGGCTGTCATTCTTAATAGACACCAGGATACTGAAGAATGCTTTGCCACTCAGAAAAACAAGCATGATACTATATGGCTACTCAAATTCCACATCAATGTGTGTGTGTGGTGGGGGCACAAAAGGGATGGGCGGAGACTGTGGCAGGCTGGTGAACCCACACACCTCCCAGGTGGGCAGCTGCACCAGCTCTTGTGGCTGGCGCCCTGCAGGCATACTGCCTTGACTGGAAATCCACATTTTTATGTATAATCTCTCTGACACACCCTGAAGGCTAAACACAACTTGCCTGTGAGCTATCATTTAAAATACTGAGAATAACTAGAGTCCGCTCTGGAATAAGTGCCTGGCCTTCCTTCCCAGCTCTTCCCCTTATTAACTGTGTTATCAAGATGTTAATCTCTCAGTTATTTAATACCTCAGTTTTCTCATCTGTTGAGTGCAGATCAGAGTTTTACCTACATCTGAGGGTTGTTACAAGGATTAATGAAAAGCCTTGAAGCCCAGTGTCTGGTGCCCAGAAGCACATGGTAAATGTTAAGGCCTGGCATTCTTTGTGTCTTTCACAAGCGCAGGGTGACCACAGGCCCCAGTTTGCCTGGGGCAGGCCTGGTTCATGCTTGTGGTGCTGGTGTAATGATCACTAACTTGCCATTTCATTCTCGGTTTTGACGTAAATGATGTGGTTGGCCTAGAGAAGCAAATACTGGTACCGTGCTGTTTAGGACTCCAGCGGGTTTAGACTTAATAAAAAGGCTGTGGTCCAATTCCGCGAACATTCCTGGGAAAGTCACTTCAGCTTTCTGTGTTCAGTTTCCCCATTCCTAAGGATTGTCAAGATGAATTCTAAGGTCCCTCTGTTCACAATCATTCTGTCATTTCACAAACATCTGTCACAAGCCCAGACTCATGCCAGGCAAAGGTCTAGGGCATGGAGAGGCCAGGACCAGAGGCTGGGTCCTCAGAGGGTGCCTGGCCAGGGAGGACCTCCTTATAGGTTGTTGGGACTCCCTGCCTTTTTTGTCAAGGGTCATTTGAAAGACCATTACCAAGAAATTGAATTGAATGTTAATTTTTTTTTTTTTTTTTGAGACAGGGTCTCATTCTGTCCCCCAGGCTGGAGTGCAGTGGTGTGATCTGGGCTCACTGCAACCTCCTCCTCTCGGGTTCAAGCGATTCTCCTGCCTCAGTCTTCCCAGGCATGCCCCACCACCTCACCACCATGCCCGGCTAATTTTTGTATTTTTATTAGAGCTAGCGTTTCACCATGTTAGCCAGCCTGGTCTCGAACTCCTGGCCTTAAGTGATCCACCTGCCTCGGCCTCCCACAATACTGGGATTACAGGCCGCCTGACTGTTAATATTTTAAACCTGTTTCTCATGAACTAATTATTCTGGTTGAATACATTTCTCTACACATTTCTTTTGTGTGTGTGGATATCTAAGGTTTTGGTTTTTTTGAATTCAGAAAACAAGTTTTCATCATGGAAAATTGTGAATTACAGAAAGGCCCAAAGCTTTTCTTCATTTCTGTTAACTCTCCATGAACGGGAGGGGCGCCTGTAATATTTTAGCTTTAGGTTACTCCCCACCACACACCTTGTAGATGCTTTGTCAAAACTACATTTTAAAAAAGTGCTTTCCCCGAAGTCGTGTGAGTGTCTCCCAGTAAAGCCACTCGCTCACTCACTGGTTCTTCCTCAATCAACCAGGCATGGAGTCCTAACCTGTCCGTGGTTTTATGAAGGGACAGGCGCACCACTCCCCCGCGGAGAGGTGAACAGGTGTGGCTCCGCAGAGGCCTTCCGGACCTGCGTTTATGGGGTGGTGGCCGCTGTCGCCGATGGGGTCCCCGCAAGGATGCGAGCGATCGCGTGGCCTCGGCAAGGTTCTGCCTCCGCCCCCGCGCTCCGGGTGGCATATTCCCGAATTCTGCCCTCCGCGGCCGGGTCAGTGAGGTTGGATCGTGCTGGCCCAGAAAGCCACTTCCTCCGGCGCCCGGAGCCGGCTGTCGTTGTGAAAGTTCCCCTCACGGGGAAGGAAGTGGCTCTTGGGCTGTTTATTTTGGCTTCGGGCTCGCAGACGGCGCCGGGGGCAGCGGCCACGCAGACCGGGCATTTGTCTAGCTGGGCTGTCTGTCTAGCTGGGAGGCGGCGGAGAGGGGCGCACCAGAGATTGAGGGGGCGCACGGCGTGGAGGGAGGGGCGCCCCGTGGAGAGGGGGGCGCACGGGGGTGGAGGGCGAGGCGCCTCTTGGAGGGGGGCGCAGGGTGGCAGGGGGAGGGGCACCCCTCGGGGAGCAGAGGCAGCAAAGACTCGGAACTCCAGGGGTAGGTGGGACTGGGAGCCGCAGAGCCTGGGCCCTGGGTGGGGGGAGAAAAGGGTCAAGGTGTGCCCGCCCCCAGGATGCTCCAGCTCTGGGGACCCAGGCCTGGTGACCCCGGTGAGGAAGAGCCAGTGGGAGGAAAGAGCCAGGCGCTGCCCAGAGCAGAGGTTGGAGGCCAGAGCGATTGCTGCTTTTTGTCGCTTGGCGGCTTTCCAGTTCCTCCGGCAAGGGGGGCCTGGGAGAGGACTCGCCGAAAAATAATGTGATGCTTTGGTCTCAGAAGACAAAAGCCAGCAGGGGATGAGATCAAACACCGTGACATTGAGAAGGGGAAGGCCAGCGCCGGTGAGGATTTGCCTTCTCAGAGAACCCCAGGGGCTAGCTTCCACCCAGCCCACATTACCCCCCCGCCCCCACCCCCAGGGCGGTGTCTGGGGACCAGCAAAACCGCGGGAAAGGTGACAGTTGCCTTCCTGAATGTCCACAGTCTCCCTCTCCCCACCACCCCCTGCATTTAGTAAGTGAAGGGACAGTCCCACCTCTCCACCCATTCCATGCCAGAGTGAGATTTAATGTCTTCCTAGAGCACAGATATCACAGTCTGTGACACAGAGATTTGAAGCCAGGAGCAAAGCACCTCTGGAAATGACTGGTGTGTGAAGCCAGCACTGCTCTACAGAGGTGGCCTGTGACAGCAGCAGCACACCCACTGGGGCTGGGTGTGTAGGTTTTAGGCACACGCCCTTTAACCAGTGGAGGAAAGTGGTTTGGCTTGGCTGGGACCCAGGGACTGTTGGAGAGGAGGGGGAGGGCGTGAAAAGGGGAAGGTGGCCGGTAGAGGGAAATTCACCAGAGCTCAGAATGTTGGATTGGGATGTGGCACAGTTGGGCAGGGTATTGGGCTTCAATGTCATGTCACCCCCCTCCATTCCTGAGGGCATGGCAGGGTAACTTCAAGCCTCTGAGCCTTTCCCCCACCTCTGCACCTACGTGGAGACAGTCTCTAGCCAAGAGTAGTTCAGGGTGGGGTGCTGGGTCCCCAGGGCTGGCCCCTTAGCAGGGTGGGGCCCGGCAGCTTCTGCTGACTCGGACATTTCCAGGCCCGGCCTCGAGGTTAAGCAGCTCATTGAAAACAGCTGCTCCTCTTGGCTGGCGGCCCTTTCAGGCAGCCTCTGGCTCTCTCTGGGATGACCCCTTGCCTCTGCGTGGCCTGGGGAGGGGCAGAGGTGGGGGAGAGGCTCAGAGGCTTGAGGTTACCCTGCCATGCCCTCAGGAATGGAATTGAGTCCCCTCCAGGGCTGGCCAGCTGGCCCCAGCCCCCAGCTTTCCAGGAGCTAAGCCAGGTGGTCGCTGGGCCCTGCGTTCCTGCCTGTAGCCTCTGCTCCTGCGGTGCCGCAGCTTGCACTGCCTTGCTGGTCCTTGTCTTGTCTCTGCTTGCGCCTTTCAGGATTTTATGCGACATGCCTCTCATTCAGCACATACTTGTTGAGAGTCTGCTGCATGCCAGGCACCATGCTAGAATTAATTTCTCATCTGCTTCCTTCATCTGTGATGTCTCGTGGAGAGCTGCCGTCTTATCTGAGGTCAGACCTCTGGCTGCCTCTGTGGATGGATTGAGTCCGGGGAAACTGCAGAAACAGCTGAGGCTTTTGCTCCAGAGACACAAACTGTTGTCAAGCCTTTGCACTCAGCCTCGGGACTTCACCAAAGCATTGTGTGCCTTGAAGCAGGCAGGACGAGAAAGGAGACCTCAGTGACCATCAACAGGGAGGGAGGAGACAGGTTACTCAGTGTAGTGCAAATTGCTTTAAAACCCAGTTGCCCCTGAGCACAGGTATACGTTTCCCAGGTGATGACCTGGATGTCTGAGAAGCAAGAAGTTGGACTACATCAGAAATATTCCCATCAAACTAGACACGGTGGCTCATACCTATAATCCCTGCACTTTGGAAGGCCAAGGTAGGAGGATCAGGAGATTGGGGCCAGGAGTTCAAGACCAGCCTGAGAAACAAAGCAAGACCCCGTCTCTACAAAAAGTAAAAAAAAATCAGCTGAGAATGGTGGTACATGCCTCTAGTCCCAGCTACTCTTGGGGCTTAGGTGGGAGGATCACTTGAGTCCAGGAGTTCAAGGCTGCAGTGAGCTATGATCATGCCACTGCACTTGACAACAGAGTGAAACTCCCTTAAAAAAAAAAAAGAAGAAGAAGAAGTCCGGGCAGGGTGGCTCACGCCTGTAATCCCAGCACTTTGGGAGGGTGAGATGGGCAGATCACAAGGTTACGAGAGACTAGCCTGGCCAACAGGGTGAAAGCCCATCTCTACTAAAAATACAAAAAATTAGCCAGGCGTGGTGACGCAAGCCTGTAATCCCAGTTTCTCTGGAGACTGAGGCAGGAGAATCACTTGAACCCAGGAGGCAAAGGTGATGGTGAGCAGAGATTGTGCTATGGTACTCCAGCCTGGGCAACAGAGGAAGACTCCATTTCAAGAAAAAAGAAAAGACATATTTCTGTCACACTTCATTTATCTGGAAAGTTCATTTCTGTCACCTTCACCCCCAACCGTGCAGGCTTGAACTCTTCCATGGATTGGTTCATGAGTTCAGCCTCTCCAGCTTCGTTGTAGACGCATGAGGGCAGAGGCCCTGTCATCTTCTGATTCCTAGGCTGGAATGCAGTGGTGTGATCATATCTCACTACCGCCTCACACTCCTGGGCTTAGTCAGTCCTCCCGCCTCAGCCTCCTCAGTAGCGGGGACCACAGGCACATGCCACCACGCCTGGCTGATTTTAAATTTTTTTCTAGAGATCGGATCTCACCATGTTGCTCAGGCTTGTCTTGAACTCCTGGGCTCAAACAATCCTCCCACCTTAGCCTTTCAAAGTGCAAGGATTAGAGGCGTGAGTCACTGGACCCAGCATCTGGTTTATTTTTAATTTCCCTTTCAGTGCTTCATAAGTGATTATCATCTGTATGGTATGAGAAAGCCCCTGGGGGAGCAGCCAGAGGGTGATTAGGAGAATGGGCTGAGGGTCCAGCCTCCAGGCACCTCCTCTGAGATGGCCTTAGTGCTGCAGCTGACCCAAGAGGCTGGTCGGACAGGTCAGAGGAGGTCCTAGAGCAGTAGTCTCCCAGGGTCTAAGGAGAATGGGAGAGAAACCCAGTGCAAACAAGCTCATTCAGAAAGGGAATGCAGGAGCCCAGCTGGCTGCAGATGATCCTGAGTGACTCACAGAATGGAGAAAAGAGCCTCAGGGATTCAGGGACAGGGATGGGGACTGGACATCCAGCATCTCTAGGAATCGCTTCCTCTCTTCCGTCTCCACTCTGCTTCTCTTTATATATTATCCTCTCATCATAGGAAGCATGGCCATTGGCAGCCCAGCCTAGCAATCTTAACACAAAGAGAAAGCTTTATGTGTTCCAGGGAAGTTCTCTGATTAGCCTTATTTGAGTTATGTGCCCCATCACTGTGGCTAAGGGGATAGACACTGTCATCAGCTCAGGAGTGAGCCTTGTTCCCACCCACACATCCACATAACTAGAGGTACACAATACAAGGAGAACAAGAAGAAGGGGATGGGAAGTTTTCTGGGCAGATAAAGGCAGCTTAGGGAGGTCACAGATTTTTATTGTTGCCATGTCTTCATTATAGAGCCCAGTGCCCTGCCAGACCATATGGTGATAAGGGCTGGGATCATGTCTATATTGTTCACAATATCCTCAGTGCCTAATGCTCTGCTGGCATCTATGAAATTCTCAATACATCGTTGTTGGATGGCTGAATGAATGAATCACACCCAGCCAGTGCTCAGTGCACAGCTCCCTGCCTAGCTTCGTTCATTTCTTCATTCACTCAGTAAAAACATATTGAGCCACAGCTTGATGCGTAGCACTGTGCTAGGCATGGGATGATTGCCTACAAAATGCAGGAAGTGATCTTTGTCCTTGGGGAGGAGAATCCCAAGATCCTTGTGAGGGGCCCTATACCTTCTGTGGGGGGCACTTTCGCTGCCCCCACTGACACCTGATGTTCCCATGCATATGGATGAGGCTGGGGGGTGGGTGAGGCTGGAGGGGCCCTCTCTGGATGGGGGGGCATCAGGCCTCTGCACTCTGAGCTCCCTCTGCCCACTTTGTATGTGCTTGATGAAGCACGGGTACAAAGAACACAGAGCCAGCTCTCAGCACGCCTTTTCTCTTTCCCCAGCAGTTCCAGCCCAGCCTGAACTTGCACTCCCCCTCCATGAGGCCTTGGAGAAAGAGCCTCCTTTCAGTCAGGGCCCAGGCCCACCGGCCACTTTGGGTAGAAAATGCTCTCCCAAAGCCTCTGACCCTGGCTTGGCAGAGTCCCCCGGATCCACCTACAGGAATCCCCTTCAGCCTCTCCTTTGCTTTGCAGAGCTCCTGCACGCCTCTCCTCGCTTTCTGATTCCTCAGTCTTTTCTCATTTGCTGCCAAATAAGAAAATGCAAGAGGTTGCCTTTGTCCTCTTTTGCTGCCAAATGAGAAAATGTGACCTGCGTTCTTCACTCAGTGCCTCCTCTGCATCTGCAGACTTCCGATCTCTGCCCAGTGGAGTCTCTCGGCCCCTGGGAGGCACAGAGCTCCCTGCAACGCCCCCAGACACCTGGGATTTAAATGGCTTGTTTGCTCTTATGCCCAGCAGTTCTCCTCTAACTGGATTACAATCCTGCCAGGGGAGGGGCAGTGCTGCGGGTTTCCTCATGGTCCCGGCCTGGGAACATGCCGTGCACCTAGCAGAAAGTTGGGTGGATTTGAACCCAGAGCCTCGGATGTCAGAGGGAGGAGGGGGGCCTCGGAGCTGGGCTCATGTAACAACGAGGAAACTGAGGCCCTGAAAGTTACTTCCACTGGACATTCTAATACAGTCCCCTTTCTGGGCTCAGTTTCCTCTGTCAAATGAGAGGAGGTTGGCCTGACCCTGGGTGTGGCCTCTGCAGACTAATCTGGACCTCTTCAGACCCTTCATTCACAGTTTGCTACAATGGCTGCAGCCCACCTGGCACTGATTTAGCACACTTGTGGATTCTCTGGCTGGGGAGGAGAGGAAGGTAACGTCCTCTTGGGCTGTTGTTGGCTCTCAGGAAGTTTTGGGCCTCCTCTTCCAGTCTTATCTCTGAGAAGCATCTACAAAACAAGCCAGAAGTTTTTTTCTTTTCTGGCCCCAGGCCCCTTTGGCCACCTCCTGCCCAGGGCCATTTTCTGTTACTACTGCCTGGTGTAGAGTTTCTGAGAACTAGATTCCTGCTCCTTAAAGGACGCCTGGGCAGGCATGGATCAAGTCCTGAGGCTGGCTGGTTTCTGGTGTGTGGCTGAAAGGTAACCTAGTCTGTTTGGGCTGTTAAAACACAATACCATAAACAGATGGCTCGTAAACAACAGAAATGTACTTCTCACAGCTTTGGAGACTTAGAAGTCTAAGACCAAGATCCCTGCAGATTCAGGGTCTGGTGAGGGCCACTTGCTTGTGGACAGCTGGTTCTTCTCACTGTTGCCCTCACATGGTGGAATAGGCAAAGGTCTCTTTGGGGCATCTTTTATTAGGACACTCATCCTATTCATGAAGCCTCTTCCCTAATGACCTAAGTACCTCCCAAAGACCTCACATGCTAATGCCATCACCTTGTGGGGTTAAGATTTCAACACAGGCCTGCTCCTGTGATTCACACCTGTAATCCCAGCACTTTGGGAGGCAGAGGTGGGCAGATCACCTGAGGTCAGGAGTTTGAGACCAGCCTGGCAAACATGGTGAATCTGCATCTCTACTAAAAATACAAAAATTAGTGGGGCATGGTGGCGCAGGCCTGTGGTCTCAGCTACTCTGGAGGCTGAGGCAGGAGAATCGCTTGAACCTGGGAGGCAAAGTTTGCAACAGTGAGCTAAGATCAAGCCACTGTACTCCAGCCTGGGCAGCAGAGCGAGACTGTCTCAAAAAAAAAAAAAAAGATTTCAACACATGAATTTTTGGAAGTTGACACAAACATTCAGTTTATGGCAGGAGGGAAGGAACAGGTTAAAGGCAGGGACCCAGAGATGAGCTGTGGCAGTTATTCCAGGGGTACTTTAGGAAGCTCACCTTGTCCTGCCCAGAGAGGAATCCCATCCCAGCGCTGTCAGAGGACAGAGGGACAAGGTCCCTGCCCCCACCTACCTTCCCATGGTGGTGTTTTGAGCATCAGTGACAGGAGCTGTTGGCACTATATTTTAGGAAAATTAATCTGGTTGTTGGAACAAGGAACAGAAAGATAGGCTGGTTGTTTGTGATTATTATCTTGGCATGAAATTCATTCATTCATGCATGTGTTCATTTGTTCCTTCAGTATTTAAGCATTACTGTGTGTCAGGCAGAGTTGTAGGTGCTGAGGATACAGTGGTGCAGAAGTCAGAAAACAAGAGCATGTCAGATAACAAGTTCTGGTTCTGGATGTGGAAGAGTAGCTTATGTCAGTCTAACTCTCTGGCCAAGAATGCTTATAGACTAAGGGAAAAATATAAAATATGGTGATTACGGTGATTTGAAGACACTGGCCAGCAATTAAAACCAGACAGATGTAGAGAGGAAAAAATCCTTGAAAGAAAAAAGTAAACCTGGCACATTTAACCTGAGCACACCACCTGGTTTGAGGAGCTCACACAGAAAGTGGCAGTTTTACTGGTTAGAGTTTAGGGCCACTAGAAAGGCTAACATTGAGAGGGAAAATCTTGGAAAGAAAGGAGCCATAGAAATTCCTTCTACAGGCTGGGCGTGGTGGCTCATGCCTGTAAGCCCAGCACTGTGGGAGGCAGAGGCGGGTGGATCACCTGAGGTCGGGAGTTCAAGACCAGCCTGACCAACATGGAGAAACCCTGTCTCTACTAAAAATAGAAAATTAGCCAGGCGTGGTGGCGCATGCCTGTAATCTCAGCTATTTGGTAGGCTGAGGCAGGAGAATCACTTGAACCCAAGAGGCGGAGGTTGCGGTGAGCTGAGATCACACTATTGCACTCCAGCCTGGGCAGCAAGAGTGAGACTCTGTCTCAAAAAAAAAAAAAAAGAAATTTCTTCTACAGATTCTCCTTAAATCCATGGTGACTCCTAAACTGTGCATTTGCAGGGTAGGGCTCTAAACAGCCCAGCAAGAAACAGCAGCTGGGAGTCAGAGGTTTCAGTTGCTGCCTGGTGCTGAGGAAACAGAGTTTAAAATTCAAGTTCCACCAAGTTTGAGGGCCTTAGTAATCACCTAAGATTTTCTTTCAAAACCCCAGAAGGGCCTCACCTTATGATTAAATCCAAGGTTAAGAGCCACATCTGAAGACTAAAGGCAAAACCCAAACAACCCCACCCTAGCAAAGCTTAAAACCAAACCTCCACAGGAGCAAGGTAATCCAATGGTAATTTAACTGCCTGCCACAACAAAACCCAGCATTCTTTATAGGAAGATTTTTCTAAGAATCCAGATTCCCTTTAACATATCATCCCTGATGTTCAGTATACAACCAAAAAGTCCAGACTCTTTATGACATTATCCATAATGTCCAGCATATAATAAAAATTAGCAGACAGGGGCTGGGCGTGGTGGCTCACGTCGGTAATCTCAGCACTTTGGGAGGCCGAAGCGGGCAGATCACCTGAGGTCAGGAGTTCAAGACCAGCCTGGCCAACATGGTGAAACCCCATCTTAAAAAAAAAAAAAAAAGAATTAGCAGACAGTAGGCAGCAGGGGAAGATGACCCATAATCAAAACAAAAAACAGTCAATAGATGCAGACTCACAGACAACCCAGATGTTGAAAAAAAATCAGATAGTAAATGCTGTGAAGAGCATTATAATCAAGTGATGTGATAGAGAGTAACTGTAGTCACTTTAAGATTGGGAGGCCAGGAAGGCCTCTCTAAAGATGTTACCTTTTTTTGTTGTTTGAAATGTGAAATACCAGGTAGAGGAGATAATGCATAGGCCCAGAGGCAGGAAAGAGCAGGGCTTGTTCAAGGAAGAACAAGGAGGTCAAAGGGACTTGAGCAAGGTGGAATAACAAGGTTTGAGATCAGACCGTTAGGACCAGATTATGTTAATAGAGGCTCATAGTAAGACATTGAATTTAATTTGAAGAATGATGAATCATCTTTGAAGGAATTCAGGCAGGAGGAAGATTTACCTGTCTTCTGTTTTTTTTCCCCCTTTTTACTATGAGTGAGGCTGTCATTTCAAATATTTAAGAGGCAGTTGCATTTTCTTTTTTTGCTTTCTGTGCATATCTCGTCTCCATTTCCTACTGCATTGTTGATACTTTCCTCAAAATTCATGTATCTATTTTTTTGGTAAAAGCTGTTCTTTCTCTCCTTTTTTCTTGTTTTTCTTAAGACTAGTAAAATCAGAAGGGAGGAAAGAGTAGAACAAAGAGTTTGGTCTGTAACTATGAACAACCAATTGAGATAACTCACCACCTTTGGACCAGCCAGAAGCTTTTTTTATATTGAAGACTTAACTGTTTGCCTCTAATAAGGTACATACGTTTTTGTCATTTATTTGAATTTTGACCTTGCTGATGGCATTATATGTCACCTGGAAAAAAAATTTTTTTTTGAAAAAAGTTTTTATGCCATTGAATTCAGCACTGTTTCTTTTTTTTTCTTTTTTCTTTTCTTTTCTTTTCTTTTTTTTTTTTTGAGACAGAGTTTTACTCTTGTTGCCCAGGCTGGAGTGCAATGGTGCAATCTCAGTTTACCGAAACTTCCACCTCCTGGGTTCAAGTGATTCTCCTGCCTCAGCCTCCCGAGTAGCTGGGACTACAGGCGCTACACCCGGCTAATTCTGTATTTTTAGTAGAGACGGGGTTTCTCCATGTTGGTCAGGCTGGTCTCAAACTCCTGACTTCAGGTAGTGCGCCTGCCTCAGCCTCACAAAGTGCTGGGATTACAGGCATGAGCCACTGTGCCCAGCCTACATCACTGTTTTATATGACCTTCAACACTCCAATAATATTTTTAAATTTTTTCTAGGACTGATTTTTATCTTTAAAAGATTATTCTATTTTCTTAAATGTAAGTTGCCAGGATGTAATTTATATTTAAAGAAAAAGATTATTCTATTTTCTCAAAACACGAAAAGAACAAAAAAAAAAAAGAAGAAAAAAATAAATAAAAGATTATTCTAGGCCAGGTGCGGTGGCTCATGCCTGTAATCCCAGCACTTTAAGAGGCTGAGGCAGGTGGATTACCTGAGCTCAGGAGTTCGAGACTAGCCTGGGCAACATGGTGAAACACCATGACTCTACTAAAAATACAAAAAAATTAGCTGGGTGTGGTAGTGTGTGCCTGTAGTCTCAGCTACTTGGGAGACTGAGACAGGAAAATTGCTTGAACCTGGGAGGCAGAGGTTGCAGTGAGCCCAGATCACACCGCTGCAATCCAGCCTGGGTGACAGAACGGGACTTTGTCTCACCAAAAAAAAAAAAATTATCCTGACTGTCTTTGGAGAATGGACTATAGTAGGATGTTGAGATCAGCATGGTGGAAGAGACAGAACTCAGGATTTGGACACAGGAGACTTGGGCCACATTTCAGCTCCATCCCTTAACAGCCTTTTGACTCTTGTCATCAAATCGCTTCACCACCCTCAGCCGATTTCTTTACCTATAACATAGAATAATAGTAATGCTGACCATTTATAGTCTTCTTACTCTGCCAGACCCTGCTCCAAATGCTTTACATGTATTATCTCATTTCATCCTTACCAGAATCTTAAGATGAGGAAACGTACATAGAGAGGTGAAGCACTTTGCTCAGGTCCCATATTCAGTGGCAGAGCCAGAATTGAAACACTAGCTGCTGGGCGAAGTGGCTCATGCCTGTAATCTCAGCACTTTGGGAGGCTGAGGCAGGCAGATCACCTGAGGTCAGGAGTTCAAGACCGCCCTGACCACATAGTGAAACCCTGTCGCTACTGAAAAATAAAAAATATTAGCTGGGTGTGGTGGCGCATGTCTGTAATCCCAGCACTTTGGGAGGCCGAGGTGGGTAGATCACCTGAGGTCGAGAGTTTGGGATCACCCTGACCAACATGGTGAAACCCTGTCTCTACTAAAAATACAAAAAATTAGCCAGGTGTGGTGGCAGGCACTTGTAATCCCAGATACTTGGGAGGCTGAAGCAGGAGAATTGCTTGAACCCGGGAGGTGGAGGTTGCGGTGAGCGGAGATCACGCCACTGCACTCCAGCCTGGGTGACAGAGCAAGATTCTGTCTCAAAGATAAAGAAAAAAGAAACACTAGCAATTGGATTCATGCCTTCAAGACGTGAAAAGTATCCTGGGGAGCTAGTGGCCAGTGGATGCAAAAGTTCTCTGGAGATTGGATGTACTCTGTATGTGTATTGTATATCT